>JAXGGA010010799.1:0-45221 GCA_038373865.1 Uloborus plumipes
GAATATAACTATTTTTAAAATGAAAAACTTTTTGTTTCACTATTTTTTTACAAAAAAAGAAAACTAACTTGCTAAAACAAGCCATTACAGACTAACCTTTCTTTCTATTTTATGCGCTTTCCCTGACCCTTTCGTTTCCCTGCGCCATTCGTTGATGATGAAAAGACTATTTATATATCTGTTTCATATATCCGAAAAAGCGTATTGCATTTTTGATTATCTTCCCAAGAACTAAGTTGTAATAGGGCAAGGTAAATAGTGGAGTACATATGTTTAAATTTTGAAGAGGGCCAATGGGATCAAGCTTAGAATAGTAATTTAGAGGATAGCAGGGTGTAGCGCTCTTCTAGACATTTTTCCTCATCGAGGTTTTAAAATGCAATTCTAAACAACCTTCGGTAATGTCAGGGGAATCTGCGAGAAATTCAGGAACTCTCCTGTAAATATACATTTTAAAATGATATTTGAAGACATTTTAGGCAGCGGCCCAAACAAGAGAATATTTTTAAGGGGAGGGGGGCACTTTGAAAAAAACTCCAACTCCCCCATTTTTTTGAGGGCTCTTCTCTTAAAATTTTGGAAATTATAGTCCTGAAAACGCAGCTTTAGATATTCTCTTGGAAGACCTTGATATTAAATGGAGGTTTCTTACTAGAAATGCTTTGAAATTGTTCCCTCAAAAACTAATTTTAAGCTACTTTTGGCCAAGTTATTGAAGAAGGAACGGGTACCCGTTCCTTCTCCCAATAACTTGGCCAAAAGTTAGTCCCAAGCTCAGAAAATTTTCCTTGAAAATATTTCAAAATTATCTCTGGCGGCATTAAACAGAAAGTTAGAGATTGGGGATAACCTCTAGCGAAAAATTTTAAAAAATTAAAGACGCAATATGGCAATTTTAGGATTTCCCTGGTCTTGTCAAGTGGATTTGTCTTTTGCTCCTTAGCTCCCTAGGATTGAGCCCCTTAACTACCCCGTGGATGCGCCATTGCGTGAGTGTAAGACTGTATTTAGTAGCGTTAAGGGCATTGAAGTTTGTTCAAAATTCCTTAGGAGGAAGAAGGCTTCGGAGAAGTAACACTTTGAACACGTTCTTATTTTTAGACCCAGTAGAAAAAAAAGAAAAAAGGTGGGGGGATGAAAGAAAGGGGAGAAAGGCACACAATTAATTGACCAATAATTTATATTGGTTGAAAAATTCAAGTGTTGTGATTCCTTTTTGAAAAAAATTAAGATTTTCCCCCAACTTTATTTTTGTTCTTAAAATCGCTTAGTTTTAACAAAGCGCATTTTTCACTTCTCTTCAGTAATAAAGAATATTTAAGAAAAATTTATCAACTCAGCATTCTGTATTGTGGGCCCTAATTCTCTGGTTGCTGTTTTGGATAGAGGGTAACGAGAGGGGAGAGATCTCTACCAAAACTTTAAATCCCTAAAATGCCATTTTAGGCAATTGACCTCGTTGTTAGGGAAAAGACAATTCTTCCAGAAATTTTCGGAAATTTATCAGAATTTAGAAACAGAAATTTAGTATTCTTCCAGAAGCGCTCTGAAGCTGAAGTCGTAATATTGTAATTTTAAGTTATCTTTGGTGATGGGGACATTTGGGGAGGGGGAAGGGAAGTTATCAGGTGCTCTTACCTGGAAATTTTCAGCAACTAAAAGTCTGACAGTGGAATTTTAGGATCTTTTTGGTCTTTGTCAAGGAGGTCATGATAACCTTCTGATTCCGTGCTTATTTTTAATTAGTTGCCCTCTGAAGTTGGCAGTCGGGTCACGGGTTCCAAATTTCCTAAATAAAACTGGCACTGGAAAGCACCTATCCTTTCGTTACGCTACTGGTGAAAAGATTAAAAATTGCCATCCACCTCTAGCTATGCTTGTCGGCGCGGAGCCCCTTGCTCCTACACCATAATTTGAACTAAATGTAGCACCATACTTTCAAACAGATAAAACTTCAGTTAAATATTGCCAATTAGCTTTTTATCTTGATCCAGTTTTTTTTTCTTATTTACCTAAAGGCAAAAATAATTTGTCGGCCCGGGGCCCCTTGCTAGTGAGGGGCCCGATTGGGCCCAATAGGTCCAATCGGCCTAAGACCGGCCCTGTTGAAAGCTTTGACCTTTTAAATGCTAAACAGCAGTTGCAATGAAGCTATTATTTAAATTTATTGCTGAAAAAGTCAATAATTTGAATGGAAAAAATTAAATTGCAGCAAAATATTACCCAACACCCATCAGGTATCTTGGTTTATCTTTTGGCAAGAGATCGGTGCTTAAGTGAACCATTTTCCAAAATTCTTCTTTGGATTCACCTCCACTTAATCCACCTATGGCATAACCAGCAACTTTTCTTTTCAGAAGTTCTGCAAAGGAGAAATACTTAAGCTGTTACAGGTTATTACTTTCAAAGAAAACAAACTGAAAATTAAAAAAATAAGGGCATTCTCTGTTCAGTAAATGAACACTTAAGCACTATTGCGCTTTCATTAAATTCATAATATTGTTAAAAATTAATATTTAGTAAGAAGGATTTAAAAAAAATCATTTTAATTCGTATATGTTAGTAGTCAACCCTCATTTATTGTGAAAATCCAGTCCAAACTTATCCAGTGATTGAATTTCCAAAAAGAAGGATTTTTTTCATAATTAGAACGTATTAGACAAATGAACGAACATTTAAATAAATTTTCTAGCATAGCCAGAGCCCTTTAAAATAACACCCTTGGGACACCACTGCACATTAATTTCTTAATATATTGCACATAAGAGGAGATGAATAGGCATATGAACTATAATAAATATCACATTGTTGTTATTGAGCAATAAACTACACACAACCAGTTTTTATGCCTCTATAGATATATCTGTTAGCCTCTATAAATAGTGCAACTTGTGTTTGGATGAAATAAGTACAAAAACGTCTGAACTCAGAGGAGATTATAACCCTCCTGTCACGGATTTTATGTGAGACACGGGGGTCACATATCCCACAAAAAGGATAAAATTAATTTATCTCATAAAATATGTTTTGGTTAATTTCTCTAAAGCTTAAATATTTTAAACATTCAGTTAAAAAATACAGAAAGCATATTTGAATAAAATCACTTTTAATTTCCATAAAGTAATACTGAAGTCGGAGGTCAGTGCGAAAGAATACATTTAACTCACTGGTCTAGAATTCAAGGGTACATTTGTCCATTACATCTTCTTTGATTTAATCAGAAAAAAAAAAAATAATGATGACTTTCAAGCCTGACAAACAATGCTAAGCAAAGAAAGGAACAGTTTTGAATTACATAATACTAAAATCTAAACAATTCCTGTGAAAAAAATAAAGTAAGTAAACAGAAAACCATTAACGTAACCATTCAGATATTTACAAAAATAATTTATTATTTATTTTCTCTTACTAATTGAACAATTTGACTTTTACACAGGCCTTATATTGTTGGATTAAAAGGATGAAAAAAAATGCATGCAACTTTCAAAAATTTTAATCATGAAAATTGCCATTTACAAGAAAAGAGTACTACTTTGGTGGAACTATGATTACATAAATATGTTTTTGAAGAATTCAAGCATGAAGATCGATTGATGACTTGATTTAGCTACAGAAAAATATTAACCAGTATCAAGATTTAAAAATAAAAATTAATTTTTTATGAGTAATGAAGGTAAGTTTGGAAAAAAGTGGTATGATGATTTCCATGTAAGACTGACTCAAAATTATAAAAGAAATACCTTCTGCACATTGTTTCCGTAGCTCAGGATCTAAACCACCTTGAACAATAGGAAACAAATTTTGACTCTTTGGATTCTTGTGATATTTTATGCATCTATCAAGCCATCTGTAAGTCCTGAAGATAAAAAAAAAAAATTCAATGCCATTATAAAATTGAATGCTTTTATAAAAAATGATTACATAACTTTAAAACAAAATGTTTACTGAAACTACAGTGGAGTCTCGAAAATCCGAGGTAATTAGGGTTGGCACTACCTCGGATTACTGAAAACTCGTATTTTCCAAAAAATAAAACTTTTTGGCAATTTATAATGATACTCAACTATCATGCAAACAGAAATACAAAGGTTTATTCCATATTGTAATTGCATACAGATAGATTAGTTTTAAAAAAATTTCAGTTTTTTGCTGCTTCAATATGTTACTTCTCTTTTTAGCTACAAACATCTAATCAACGCTTTAAAAGAAAAACACCAGCTGGGGTGGCTTCATTTTGTTGTTCTAAATATTTTAAAGCAGCTTCTAATGCTGCAGAACCTATCCTAGTGAGAGATTAAGCACAGGGCACACTAGAACAATTCTGTTCATGGCAGAAGAAAAAAATTTCCCAACTAGCACGACACGTAACGTAACGTACAGCAAGCATTGACCAAACATTCTTAATTGTATTGGCTGACAAAAGGAATTTATTTCAAAAACTTTTTACAGCTCTTGCCCTTTAAGTTTTTAAATTTATAGATATTCTTTAAATAAAAAAATTTTTAGATTTTTAAATGAGTTTTAAATATTTTTTTTGGGGTTTTTTTAAGTTTTTTTTTTTTTTTTTTTTTGAATTTTTTTTTTTAAAAAAAAGGGGGGGGTTTTTTTTTTTTTTTTTTTTTTTGAAAAAATTTTAAATGGGGGTATTAAAAAAACCCTCGGGGTTTTAATTTTTTTAAAAAATTTTTTATAAAAAATATTTTTTTTAAAATTTTTTAAATTTATTTTTTAAAAAATTTTAAAAAATTTTTTGTGAAAAAGGGAAAAAAAAAAAAATTTTTTTTTTTTCCCCGATTTTAATATTAAGTTTTTTTTAAAAAAATTTTTCCCCCTTTTAAACCCCCAAAAAAAATTTTTTTTTAAAAAAATTTTAAAAAAACTTTAAAAAAAATTTTTTAAAAAAAAAATAAAAATAATTTTTAAATCATTTCAAAACCCCTTTCCTTTAAATTTTGAACAAGCTAAATTTAAAAAAAAGGGTTTAAGCAAAAACAAAATTTTTTAAAAAAAATTTTTTAAGGGCAGAAACTGGATTTTTTAGGGGGCAAATTCCCTTTCCCCTGTTTTTTCCAAAATTTTTTTCCTTGTTTTTTTTTGGAAAATTTTAAAAAATTTTTTAAAAACAAAAATTTTTTTTTTTAAAAAAATTTTTTTTTTTTTAAAGGGAAATTTTTGCGGTTTTTAAAAAAGGGAAAAATTTTTTTTTTAAAATTTTTTTTTGTTTAAAACAAGATTTATTTTTTTTATATTAAATTTTAAATTTCATAAAAATTTTAAGAAGTTTTTATGGCCCTTTTTTTATAAAAACAAAATGTTTTTTCCCCTAAAATTTAAAATCCCCAAAAATTTTCATTAAAAAGGGAAAAAAAAAAAAAATTTAAATTGCAAAACTACAATATTGCACTAACTCGCCTTTCATTCAAGTGGTATGTACAGCCTAAATAGCATCTTATATTGCTGTCTGAAAGCAACAGTGGGCTTATCTTTAGTGTTCATGTTATGCGTTTTTCAAAGGGCGCAGCACCCTGCCCATTTTTTAAAAAGTGCAGATGTGCCCTGCCCGCCTTCCTCCCCCTGAAACGTGCCCTACCAGAAAAATTCTAATGATGAGCCTTGCCCTTTCAGGGGGGGGGGAGGATGAATGTCGTTTGATATGGAGGAGGTGAGAGGAGTGCGGGGAATGGGGTGACTCAGAAAAGTGCCCTCTTTAAGAAATTTACCCTGCCCTTTTTTCAAAAAAAATGTGAACACTACTTATCTTACTGTTATTTTCAAGCTTAGATGTCTTACCTACTATTACTCTTAGGTGACAATATAATAATTGATTTTTAGTTACATAGCATTTCACATCCTGCAGAGATTTTTAGTGTATGCCAACTTCAATGACGTTTAAAATAGCAGATACTATCGGCCCTGCTTAAACTAATACTGTCGGTTTCAAGAAATATTATTCGATTAAAGGGGATATTCGATTAAGCGGGGATCTTAAACATTAAGTATATGGCATCGGTTCCGAGATATTTTATTCCTATAAGTGGGGTATTCGTCTATCCGTTACCTAATTAAGCGGGGACGACAGTACTAGTATTTTTTTTTAAAGATTGAAAGTGTAATTTACAACTATACAAATGATAGTTATGTAGGTATATATTTCTCTGCACTTTTTTTGTTTGAGATTAATTCTTTTCTTTCTTTCTCTTTAATCATTATTTAATTCTTTTTAGAGGAAACATTTCTCTTTTTAAACAGTCAAAAAAAGAAAAAACACATACGCAAAAGAAGCCATATTTGCTGTTATATACTTTTATTCAGGGTGGCCACAGGAAGAACAAAATCTTTTTCCCTGATTTCTCCCTGTCTAACTAAAATTTTCCCTGATTTCTCGTACGACGCATTTTTCATCCTCTTGAAGCTCCATTTCTTCTCTTAAATGATACCTGGATATTTCTGGCTATTTAAACTACGTCAGGCATTAATTATTATTTTTTCTAAAATTAACAACAATTACAAGAAATGCATTTGAGACTGTTAATTTGTTGATAAAAAATGAAGTTACATAGTTGGTTTGTTTTATTTGAAATACTAAAAAACGCCATCAACACACGGAATGTTTTTCAAATTTAAAATCAGTTTACTAAACTTCCAACATCTCTAAAGAGAGCCTAAAAGCTTTTGAGGAACATCTTTCAGCGCTACTCTTCCCTCTAACTTCACAAGAGATAGAATTCAACTTTCAAGACTGCACAAAATCTCCCTAGCCTTAAGACATCTAGAGATGGTTTATAAAAGTTTTTAATATGTCGGCTATGAAAACTTTTCAAAAGAAAAGGCCCAAACCTTTCCCCGTAAGTTCACAAAGGTGGCAAATTTGTATCAGTCATACTATTTCTTCACCAAACAATCCGTAAAATATTTAAGCCTTCAATTTTAAGTCAAATTATTTTCTGCAGAGGGGTTCCAAATCCTCCCTCCTTAAATTACTGAAAGAAAACAATAACATGTTTTTTTTTTACATATTTGAGCATTAGAATTCTTTCAATGGTTCATTACTCCAACACCTATCTTTACAAAAGATTGCAACTTAAAATTAGGCTTTTAAATCATCAATTTTGAAACACATTCAGGGGGAGAATGCCTGAAATCTCCTACTATCACTAAAGATCTCCCAAATCAGCATTTTAAAGCCTCCAGTTCAGATATTTTTCTAAACCAGACTCCTAAATTCATCAGAAGATGGCTTAAATTTGGGTTTTTAACGTTTCGGTTTCAGAATTTTTTCTAGGAAATGCAAAACCCCTATCTTTAAAGCCCCAAAGACAACGTTAAAATTTTAAGACTGCAACTGAAATTAAAAAAAAATCAGAAGGTATCAAACGAATACCCTCTCTTTTAAGTCACTGAAAGATAGCTCACTGGGAAGTTCGAGCAGATCCAGCTTCAAAAACTTCCAGTACAAGCCCAGAACCTTATGAAAATGCTCATGAAAGGTGGCCTATAGTTGCATCTTTAAAACTCCAGTTTTGAATTTTTTCAACAAAAAGCCTCTCCTTCTTTACTTAGACATTGCCTAAGACACCACACAAAAGATTTAAGATTTCAGTTTTGAAAATTTCCTAGAGAGATCCTCCACTCTCTTTAATTCACACAAAGGTAGCCTGAAACAGAGTTCTTAATACTTCAGCAACACACAAAACTTAAAGAAAGTACCTTGAACTCCTTCCTATAAGTTCACGAAAGGTGATCTAAATTTCCATTTGTAAGACTTTCTTTCTTTCTCAAGCACCCCCTTGCCTTCTATACATTTATATCACCAACTACTAAAAGTCTTACACCCCCCTCTCCCCCCCCCCCCCCCATTTTTAGTTTCAAACATTGCTAGGCAGAAAGTCTCCGAATCCCTTCTTTTTAAGTTTTTCAAAAGTAGATAAAAATTATGCTGCAGAGTTTTTTTTTTTTCATTTGGATTACAACAGTCGAAACCTTTTTCTTAAGTTCAACAACGATTGCTTAAATTTTGCATTTTTAAGACTGCAGTTTTGTAATTTTACCAAAAACAAAGCCACTCCCCCCCCCCCCCCCCCCCCATCACTTTACATAACAGCCTGAATTTTTCAGGTTTCAGCATTTTTCAAAATATTCCAAGGAAGAAATCCCAAACCTCCCATCCCCTTTAACTCTCCATATTAAAAAAAAAAAAAAAACCTGCAATTACCTTTTTATGTCTTTTTTTACAAACAATTCACGACGGTTTTGGAGAATTTTTTAGTAAGCGTCTGAGATGTCCTTAGATTATCAATGTAATCGTTTTTAACACTTTAGAGCTGAAAAATTACAGACTGAAGTTCTGATTTAATTTTCCCTGATTTGTTCCCAAATTCCCTGATTTTTCCAGAATTTTCAAAATCCCTGATAATTCCAGGTTTTCCCTGTTTTCCAGGTCTGTGGCCACCCTGTTTATTGTTGTTGTCTTGAATTTTTACATCAGAATAAGCAATGGGATGGGTCCTGCGTGACCAAGTACATGAGCTCGAAATATGTGTTGTAAAATAAAATAAATAAAATAAAAATAAGCAATGGAGTTAGAGGGAAAAGAACAAAATGAACATTCATCGATTTTTAATTTTTAATGTTGTTTATTTCAAAATGCAAGAAAAAGTTTAATTTTAACTTCAATAAAGTCATCCTTTCTTCCCCCTAATTCTTATATATTAATGATTTTTAAAACTAGAAAACAAAACTTTTCATAACAAATTAAAAAAAACAGTAATGTAAAATATAAGTATTTAAGTATTAAATATTTCAAGAAAAGCAATAAAGTAAAAGAATAATAGCAGCAAAAAAAGACATCTTGCTGTTTTAAAATTCTATGTAACCAAAGTTTTACGACAAATCATTATTCACACAAAACTGACTTCTTAGTACGGCGATTCCCATGTAAGATATGTGATTCTTTCAAGTTTTTTCTTTTCAAAGTTCTTTTTCACTAGATCAGCATCAAAAAATCAAATATTGGTTAGTTCTTTTATAAAACTATTACATGCAATAAAAATTATTCTCAATTTTTTATAATTATTTATTAATTTTATAAAACTTGCAATGTGTGTGACAGCTGGAAACAAATTATCACACATGTTACAAGTTTGATAACATTAATAATAATTAAAAAAACTGAGAATAATTATTTTGTGCATATGATTGCTATAAAAAGGGTTGTAAAATAAGATAATATCAATTGACACTCAATTTTTTGATGCTGAGCTGATGTGAAAGAACTTTGAAACGAAAACATAGTGGGGAAAATGTCACATAACGAAATTGCCAATATTGAAATGTTATGGATATATTGCACATATAACAATACTTACAGTAAGTAATCCATGTTTCCAATTCATAAACTTATGAAGACCTCCAGCCTTATCTATCACTTCTTGACCCTTAAAAAATCAAATATTTTATATACACAGATCTTTAACATTTTCATTGAAAATAAGGAAAAAAAAAAAAATGCTGAACCAATAACCTAAAATAAATATTAAACTCATTTGAATCTAGGATTTTAGAAAAGTTAGTCTCATTAAAATTTATTAGGCTTAGGCCCTTCCTAAAGTTAGTTTCATTTATTCATGCCATACTAAGCAATATTACATCTTTTTAATCAAATCCTGTACAAATAAAGTCACTTTAAGTTATTTAAAAAAATATTTTTATACATGCATCAAACATTACATTCAAAAGCATAATATTGATAACTCTTACAATACATTTTCATTATTATAGCAGAGTGCCATTATTACTGTAGAATTGGCTTACAAGTATTCCATATTTTAACTTTCAAGAGTATTTTTTCAGTTTAAAGCCATCTACTTTTCTACATACAACAGCCTTTATAATTCACAATGGCTTCAATTTTTATGCTTGTTATCTCAACAGGTGGGTGGAGGGTGGGCGAGATGTTAAACTCAAACAAGCAATTTAGAAACATTACCATACAGTACACACATATAATAGCTTTAGTAAGCAGCCATTTCTATACAAATCTAAAATGTTATATCTCCGGAGTAAAAAATGCACTTATTCCTTACAAATTAAATAAAAAATACCCTTGTGCTTGAAAAGTAATAGAAAATTAAAGCAACCTAAGCAAATTTGCAGGAAACTGCAAAACACATGTTTTAGGATAAGCGAAACCGTTCTTCCAGTGCAAAAGAAGTTGTACCATGAGATCATTTCCTTTGCATTGAAAATAGTGTTTACTAAATTATTGAGAACATCAAGTCAAAACACTTTTCAGAGCCATCTTTAGACAAACTTTTTGAGCAAAAAATTCATTGGGTGATGACTTCAGCTAACGTAACACCTGTGCAAAATATTTATTGGGGTGCCGAGCAACCCTAGTCTTAAGTAAGCAGTAGAAAAGGGGAAATAAATAAAGAGACAATTTTAATTTTTTCTTTCTTTAGATAATAATACACAAGACCTTATGCAATTTTAGTCATTTAGGGAGCCCCAAAAAATTGGGGGCCGTAGACCACGGCCTACTTGGAAAGTAGGTCCTGCCCGGAGCCAAAATCGAGTAGCACAGAATAGCATTTATAGTGGCTCACAAAAGTGTTCGTAAAACATTTTCTGAGGTTAGTGCCCAAATAGTCCAGCTGTTTCGAAGACTGGGCGAACTTTTTCAGTTGAAATCGAAACATAAAATACTTCCTTATATTCTGCAGAGACGTTTATAATAGCTATCAAGCGCAGATTTTCAGAAATTTTCTAATCATAAATCTCAAACATGTCGCAGGCTTTTCCAGTTGATGCTTTTTTACCCAAGTTTCGCTCTGATTTTTTTTCCCAAGCATTTTATCATACTACACTAAGGAATGATATAAAGTAACTGAAGTAACTAAATAACCCCAGAGATATTTCTAGCCGACTTACTACTATTATGATGAAAAATAACCCTTTTTTAACTGTGTGTTTGTTTATACTTTACATTTATTGCACTCGAAGGTATTTTTTTCTTCACTGTATGTAATGTTTACGTACGGGTCGCATTCCAAGATGATAGGTATTTGATAGCATCATATTGCAATTTAATTCTTCTACTTGTTCTGGCAAAAGACCCTTCAAAGTTCCTTGGGTGCCAACAGGCATAAAAACAGGCGTGTTTACAACAGCATGAGGAAGGGTCATTACGGAAGTTCTGGCCTTTGTAGTTGAACATGTTTTTAGAATTTTGAACGTGAGAGCGAACTCCGCGCCGCAGGCAGCCATGACTGAAAACCGGAAAACACGATGTAAACAAAGAGAAGTAGCAGTTTTTCACTTCAGTTCGGTCGCTTAAGGAATGAAAGCATTAAAGTGGAGTACACAATGTCTTTCGTCAGATAAAAGTACTTTCATGGTGTGGCAACGATCCATTTCACTTTTCGTCTGCGGGAATTTTGATTATTTTGATTTAACATTGAGGATTTATAGCATTAAAAAGGCTAAGAAAAGTGACGAATAAGAAAAGAAAATGAGTTTTTGCCAAGAACGGTTTTGGAGCTCAAGTCTGTTAAAAATTTTGGAAGCTTTATAAGTAAAAATTAATTCATGTCAGTCACGTTATTTGGAGAAGCAGCTTGCATTCCTTCTATGCAAGGCTGTACCTAGAAGAGAGAGAGGTACAGATTGTGCATCAGGGTTTATATCAATACTTATATACTTGTATCAATGTATTTCCCATGCCCCCCCCCCCCCCACACACACAGACACCCAAAATAAATAAATAAGTCAGTAAGAGTTAATCTCTGTGGTGATCCTCTGATGGTCGCCAGGGATCATTCTCCCTCCACTTGACAAATGCAGAATCTAACGTATGCTTGGCCATGCCAAAACTTTCAGTTGTATCTTGCGCATGATTCTACGATTACTAATAAAATTTCTACAAATCCCACAGCATTGGATTTGGAAAGAATAACACCTAAACCAGATTAAATTCAGTACAGGAGAGCTTTAGTTTGGAGATTTCTGAACCAAAAAACTGAAAACAGAACTGCATCTGTCAGTACCATCAGGTGTTCACAGAGAAAGTTGACTCATTTAATCCTTGTTTATTAGAAAGTGTTTGTTATTAATTCATCAAATTGATCGTCTGTCCTTTGAATCTTTTTTTGGCCAAAACTTGATCAACATTAGGGCATGCCTGGGGGGAGGGGGTTCGGAGTACTCATTATGCGATTTTATATTGTACTGCTTGAGATTTATTTTGAAATATAGCAGTCAGTCTTAACAATAGAAGCATCTGACTGTGCATGTCACTAAAAGTGATAGACACCAGAAAAGTGTGTATGTGATGGATCAGACCGTGCTCCCTTTAATGGGGCACACTCTTATACCAATTTTTGTTTGAACCCCTGTGTTACTTAAGATATAATGGTCTTATTTCATGAGAAAAGTGTACAGTTGTTGCTGCTTTTATGAAGTAGTTGGCATAAAAAAAATACCAGTTTCCATCAAGGACCATTATTTGATCAATTCATTACATTATTTTGAATTAAATGCCTACAAAAAATCTTGATACACAGTCTCTGAGTTGTCATTTAAAGGGGTCAGAAGGGGGAAATTGCCCCCCTCCGCCTCCCAAGCTGAGAGAAATCAATGTATTTCCATGTATGTTGGGGTGGTTTTATTGTTTTTTGATACAATATCCAATGAATAGATGGAATTTAACCTCCCTGCAAATACACAGACATTCTCTAAAAAAGGACGATATGTTTCCCCCCATATCTAAAATTAAGAAAATTCCTGTAATCGATACTTTCTTCTATATACTCAGAAGTATCTAGGACTGAATGCTTGGTCGGGTGCGGCATTTTGTGTAAGACAAAATAAGGTCTTCAATCTATTAACCTTGTCATCTCTATGATCAAGCTGGAACAAAATTTCTACAATACTGTTTACTTCTTTCATTAATTGGCATAAGTACAATATCATATTATAAACAATTTATTTGTAATATTTAATGATATACAATGATTTTTCATATTATTAAAATCTTACGGTCTGAATTATTGTATACTTAAATAGGGAATAGACTATTGACTCTATGTTTAGAAATCTCTCTGGTTGACATCTTATTCCTGTTGATTGCAGGCAGAAACACTTTTGTACTCCCAAACAAAATCAGTGCATACAATTAGTGGAAAGTTCTTTTTTTTATATTATGTGCATGTATACGCGAGAAGCATGTTTTTTACATTGAAAATTGAAAGAGGACGAATGCATATTGCATAATTATCTCAGTACGGGCAAAATCGCTTCTAGTATGTGCTACGGCAATGTGTATTCTGGATACATCAAAGAAAGTAGACAAACAATGTTGAACAAATATTCAAGCTGGAAGAGAAAAATCATATTTGCAAAAGTTCAAGTTAAAAGCATAATTCTTATTTAGCAGCCATTGGGGGAGGGGAGAAAAGTAATGGGTATAACGAAACTCTTGTCCCAATTTTGATCAGTTTTTTTAGACACCCCTGAAGCAGATCAAATTTTATAGACACTGTCCTATTTAAGAGCCCAGGATGAGCAAGAGGATATAAGTGATCCAGAAGTATTCTTGTGCATGAAGAACAATTCATTTGCGTCAGTTAAGCTGGCCATTTTACACAAAAGCAGTTTAAAAAAAGTATTTAATCAGAAATTTTAATATAAAATGAATAAACTAATCATAACAAGCTCCAACTGTCACCTGCTCAACCCTTGCCTCATATTAGGTGACTTAACCTTTTGGAACCGGGCCGTTTTTTGGAAATTTTTCTTTCGACCCAGGTAGTACGACAGTTGAACGACAGATTTCTTTTCCATTGAAAAGAAAAGGTATAAACTGCCATACCAGATGTATGAAACCTTGAAAAAATCCCCGGCTCCAAAGGGTTCCAGTAAAAATCTCAACCCCGTCCTCTAAAAAAAAATAGTTACGGTACAGCATGTGTACCGCCCGGCTCCTTAAGGTTAAATGTTGTTGTATTATTTTAAACTATGGAGTATGTATTTAATTTGGTCGATGTTATTTACAGTTACATTTTATAATTCATACGCTCTACATTATTTAGCCAATTAAAGCTGGTTATCTAGCACATAACTGATTATATACTATTTCTTTCCACCAAATATTTAGTTTGATGGAACTACCAAGGCCACAGAGAGGATGTGTCAGCCAAGTTGAAAATTAGGGGCTTGGCTCGGTATTGTGTAGATTGCAAGGTAATGTTATGAGAATAGTTTCCAACCATAAAACCAATACTTATTTTTAAAACACAAAAAAGCTTGTCATCTCTGTGACAGCTGGGACTGTCACACACAGGGTTTTCAGACGTCCCGGATTTCAAGGGACAGTCCCGTTTTTTGGAATATTGTCCCGCGTCCCGGGAACCTTGACACGGGACGGCTAAAGTCCTGTGTTCTGTCTTGAAACAGCATTTTACAAAACGAAACATTATTTTCAGAAAAAAATGAAGTCAAGCAAAGGACGTAAAATAAAGTGATAAGAAAATTGATTGAATTATAATATTTCCCTGTTCTGAAGTAATATTAGTATTATATTCATTTAGAGCAGAAATTATTGTGACAATCAATTCAGCAAAAGTTCGTTGTAAAAGTGGTATATCTCCGTAGTAAATGATTTTACCATACCTTATTATATAAAAAGCCCTTCGCAATTTTTCAACTATGAAAGAAATATGTGTTCAGCTACTGTTAGTCATTAGATTTTTTGAATCAATCAATTTCAATGTTTTGAAATTTGCTTCGCTTTGCTTTTATTCTGAAAGATGTAACTAAATTTTATTCCATTTAGCAAACAAATACGCTTTTTAAAAACATGAAGATACTTAAATTTTACAATGAGCAACAGAAATATAAATTACAGTGAGCTTTATGGCAACTTAAAGACCATCGACACTTAGACAGAATTACTGCAGCAGTAAAATCAAGTAGCAAATATTGTTTAAAAAAAAGGAACTTTCCGATATTATATAAGAATAATTATCATGTTATACTATTGACAAAACCACAGTTTCCCCCCAAAAGATATTGAATATTGATTTTTTTTAATTTGTTTTAGGTTAACTTCTTCTAGTGAGTTCAAGTAGTAAGGTTTAATTCTATAGTAATCAAAATGTTCGTTCATGACTCATTAAAATGATTTTGCATTCAAATTTTCCCATTGGTACGTCTAGCTTTTTGAAAAAGTATCTACCAAACATTAGTCATCAGTAGAAAGCGACTATTACATCTTCCCCGCCAGAACATGCCCGTCATTTGGGACATTAGGACGGGCGGTCAATAGCCTCCCACCTGGTTTTGGGAAATTATTGTATTTACATTTAAGTGCGCATGCCTTTTGCTTTTTTTGGTATAATTTACATTGAAATTTGGTATAATTTACCTTTTGCCCCCCTCCCCAGTAAAATTTGAGATGATGGACCTGTGTCAGGAAAAAGGAGGTTAATAACAGGGAAATACTAATTTTCACAATAATTAGTATTAATTTGCTGTACCATGATGGCTGCATTCGTGTCCGACGCTATGCCGGTGAACGCCACCTTTAAACCTCTTCCCACTAATATTCATGACGAAGTGCAATGGTTAAAAAAGAAGTTTTTATTCATATGATCATTGTGTATTTTTTCTTCATTTATGTTTGTGAGAAACGCTTAATATTAAAGTCAAGGTTTTGTAAAAAATCAACCTTTAGACTTCCTCTCTCAATCCCCCCCCCCCCCCGAGCCTGTCCCGTATTTACAGTTCTTAAATCTGGCAACCCTGGTCACACATATTACAAGTTTCATAACATTAATAATTAATTATAAAAAGGGGAATAAGTTTATTGTGCATGTAACTGTTTTATAAAAGAGTTTGAAAACAGATAATTTTAACTATTACTTGATTTTTTTATGCTCAGCTAATGAAAAAGGCCTTTGAAATGAAAAAAAAAGTTAAAAAGTTACACATATTATATAGTGAAATCACTTAGCAACAGATTTTGAAATTGAAGAATTGTAGGTGAGATAGTCAGTTTTCTTCAAATATGCATGAATAGCTCTATAACTGCAAAAGAAATGCTTCCGGACAAGTTGTTTTTCTTAAAGAACTCCTGTCACGCATGGTAATCTAAAGCATTTGATTATTTAATGTATTCCTAATCTCTAGTTATTAAAAATTATGAAAAATATTTAAATAATTTTAAGAAAAGATCAACGCATAAGGGCTGTTATACATAAATTTTTTCTCTCCATTTTTTGTTGTTTTAGCATTCAATATTTAATTCAAACCTTAATGAGAATGCATTGTATCAATTTCTTTTCATACATTTCAATATCATTCTAATTATAAGAAATATGGTATTTTTATTTTATTATTAGACCTTTTTATTTTATTTTAAAGGCATTTTCTGATCTTTATAGGACTTATGTTTTAAAGAGCATTTTAGCAATATTTTAGGTCATCAAAATCCATGCTTTAGTTAGTAAATTTTATAATTGTGTTGATATTTTATTACATAAATCATACTTATGATCTAAAATAAGTAAAATAAAACAACACACAAAGATAAGTAAAATACATGAAATTATTTATTGAATTTGTCATATAATACAAAGTAGTTTTAAGAGTTGTACATGAGACAATATGTAAAGTACAAAAAATGCATGTAAATTGCTATGAAAGTCTGAGTCTTTGAGGTCATTATAAATTAACCTGGTTAGTTAATAAATAGAATGCTCCTTTTTTTCATGGAATGGAAGCCCATAGGTTTTTTGTTTTTTTTTTTTAGAAACATATGTCTAGTTACAATGCATAGAAATTTGTCAGTAGAATATAATTTTCTAAAACTTCTTTTTCGTTTGTACAAAAATTGAATTGAAAATCCCACAAGCACAACTTTCGAATAGTATCAAAAATATACAACATATACAAATACTATATTAATGCAGTTTTACTGCAGATAGCAAATATACAATCTAAAATACTATTTACATTAATTAAAATCAATTGCCTTAGATTAAATATGATTAAAAGCTAAAGCTCAAATACTTGTTCCTATCTTTAAAAATTTTCATCATAATGTGTTGTTTACAAAAATTAATTTATAGCTTGAATGTTTAAATGTTCTTTTTTTATATACAGTTGAATGATATGGTTTCTGTATTTGTACATTGATTAGACAACACATGACTGACAATAGAACAGACATAAAAATAAATACACAGACTTGAAAGCTATGATTAATATTTAATTTAACCATCCATCTAAAATATGATTATAATACAATGACCTTTATGGATGAGAGAGATTTTAGATACGAGCAAAAGATTTCTCAATAGTTCTTGACATAATAATCAATATTGTACAAATTGGTCAAGAAATTACCAATTGAATCTATTTACAATAATTTAAAATATATCACTTATGATTCTCAATGATGAATTATACAACGATGACTTATGTTTTTAAGTTTGTAAGTCTTTATCAAATGAAAACTGCCTCTGGAGTTAAATGGGATTGTTGCACTTGTGACTTTTGTTGTTCACCGACTGACATTTGCGGATGCAAGCTCGTAGGCCCCATTGGGCTCGAAATACCTTCCGACCAGTCCGATTGAGCAGAATGGGGAGATGAACTCGACCACTGTCCAGGTGATTCTGGTGAAGGCGTGAGATAAGTCTCAGGCCCTAAAAGGTAATGCTGAGGGGTCGCTTCTGGTTGACTGTGCTGTGATGGAGGCGTAGGAAAATGGTAAGCCTGAGAATAAGAAACTTGCATATTGTTCGAAGAATTAGAATTCTTTGAAGTATTGAGCATGTGATGCAAGTCAGTCATTGGGGGATAATCGTAGGCACTGCTGAAAGTTTGTTGAGATTGCATGTGTGCAGTTTTCTGATTGTGGGCTGCCCTCATTGCAGCCATGTGCGTCGGTGATGTCGGAAGAGACGGTCGCTGTTTATTAAGAGTCGATGTTGTATATGAGTGTGAGGTAGGCACAGTCATGTTTTGGGACATGCTACTTGGCATGGAATTTTGTCGTGGATGGTTCGCTTTCATACTTTGATGCTGTGAGGACTGGTTATTTATCATGCCATTGCTAAAATTATGGCCAGTGAGTCCTGCATTTAAGGCATCCATGCCCATCACACCATATATTTGAGTAACTGCATTAATACAGTCTTCATAAGATGGTGGTTGCTTATTTGACATCCCACAGTTGCCATCAACACTCAATAAGTTTGGATGGGACATTCCCATATTTTGTCCATTGTATAAAACATCTAGGGGAGGTGGAGTTCCCTCTAGATAGCTTGTGGTGCGAGGCGATTCTAAAGAATTCACCGGGGAAAGTGTGACAGAACCATCAATTCCTTGGATAAGCATTGGTGGGGGCTCTTTCCTTTTCTTAATTGAAGATTTCCTTCGTACACTGACATCACTACAAAGTAAATCTCCATCTTTCATAGGCAGACCAGCAATAGTGTTCAGCTTTGGCCTCTTCTTTGGTTTAATAGATTTGGTTGATCCAAGCATGTTTCCTGGTTGCATTAAGCCAGGAGAGCCCATCGGACCATTGGATTGCATATTCATTTGTGGACTTGGAGGCACATATTCATCAAGTAACCTCACAATGTCATGATGCATTCTTTCAAATGCAACATCTCTTGGCAACCTGTCCATATGATCGGTTATGTCCCTGTTGGCAAAATGCTCCAAAAGAACTTTAGCAGCAGCATAGCTTCCTTCACGGGCAGCCAAGAATAATGGTGTTTCTTCTTTGACATCTTGGGCATCTCTGTTAGCACCATGAGCAAGAAGAACTTGCACAGCTTCAACATTATTCACAGCTGCAGCCCAGTGCAATGCAGTTTTACCTATAATTAGAAAAGGAGTAAAATTTGAGTAAATATATATATTTTTAAAATACAGGGTGTCCACTCCAATCGTGGACCAATAGCTAATTTCTAAACCGTTAGAGATACGCATATAGTTTATTTAGGAAAAAATCTCCAAATTATGAAAGGAATTTTGGGTCTATTCAATGTTTTTCAAAAAATCAAATTTTGAAAGAGTTACGAAATTTAGATTTTTATACAGCCCCCCAGTCCTATCAATCATATTTAGTAAAACATTCTTGACACTGTAACGTTTAAAACTAAAAAAAAATCACTCCTCTACCACAAAAATTGACCGAGTTATGACGTTTTGAAAAATCAAGATTTTGCATTATTTCATGACGTCATCGAGCGATCGCTTAAGGGACCGTATGCGAAATCTTTCAAAATCTTGATTTTTCAAAACGTCATAACTCGGTCAATTTTTGTCGTAGAAGAGTGATTTTTTTTTAGTTTTAAACGTTACAGTGTCAAGAATGTTTTACTAAATATGATTGACAGGACTGGGGGGCTGTATAAAAATTTAAATTTCATAACTCTTTCAAAATTTGATTTTTTGAAAAACATTGAATAGACCCAAAATTCCTTTCATAATTTGGAGATTTTTTCCTAAATAAACTATATGCGTGTCTCTAACGGTTTAGAAATTAGCTATTGGTCCACGATTGGAGTGGACACCCTGTATATAATTGATGTTAAATGAAAAATGATCAAATAAGCTTTGTGCTGAACTATATTTGAAGTTAATAATCAACGTAAATAAAGCACAAATAAGGTAGAAAGTACAGCATATCTGCTGTACTTTCTACCTTATTTGTGCTTTATTTATGTTGATTTTTAACTTCAAATATAATTGATGTGTTTTGAAATTTCAAATGTTCAAAAAGATAATTGCTTGCATCTTTCATCCATTTGCTTATGATTTGTACCATAACCAAGTCTTGTGATCAAATTCCGTAATTAAACTGAATGACACTTAACTTTTGCCCTGTAGTATTTAAAGCATTATGCTATCCACAAATTTATCAATGACCGACTTTTCACCTTTTGTTTCTGCAAATCTCTTCTTGCAATGCAGAAGATAGACTACAGCATTAAAGCAAGGTGATGCTTGTGCTTCCCCAATTAGCCCTTCTACAAACAACAGACAGCTCAGCTACTATTTTTCTGAAATTTTAGATAGGACTAAGCAGAGAAAATGTTTGTAAAGCAAAGAAAGAGAACAACAAACTCATAAGTTCTTTTCATTCCCTCAACTTAACATACTTGTCATATTACATCACTCTTCCCTCAGTTCTTCAATTGCTACTTAGTATTAAATTGTACATAAAGCATGTTATTCACTGAAATATCTTTATTCTTGAAAATATAGACTTACCATGATCATCGGCAGAATTAATATCAGCATCAGCATTTATAAGTACTTCAACCATTCCTTCGATAGCTAGTCGGGCAGCAAGAACCAGTGGTGTGGTTCCATCGTGCATCCGGGCGTTGAGATTTGTAGCTCGATTACGAAGTAGAATCTGAATTGAAACAAAGATACATAAGATAAATAATCGTTCAAAATGAAAAACATACATTCAAAAGACAAACATCAAGAACTTTTTACAAAAGAGAAGTAGATAGGCGCCTAAAGCAGACACGTGACGCAAATAAGATGCAAAATACTGAAATTGCATAGCTGTGTGAACAAACACATTGCTAGCATATTGAAATGTCTATACTTGTATTGTCTATACTTACAAGTTCATCCAAGGGTTTTTGTCAAAAAAATCAACTATTTTAATTGGGTGCATAAAATGAACTGGATAATAATATCTGTTAACTACAGGGCTGCCAAGAGCCAAGGTCCCTAGTCAGCTTGGTCACCGGGCCCCCTAACCCCATAAAATTGACACTACCGATTCTAAGCCGAGCTCCTTATTTCGGACTAGGCTAACATGGCCTCTCGTTGGGCCTGGTTAGCTAAATTAATAGATATTATATTTAGCCTCACTGTTTCTCCTTTATTTCTACATACATTATTTTTCTCTCTCAAATCTTACTGAATTCAGTTAAAATACTGGAAAATAACATGTCTGTTTTAGAGTTGAGCAGAAAAAGTTCCTTAGTTATGGTAAGGAAGAAAAGGGTTGAAGACTGTTTTTACCTGAAACACTCCTTGCGCATCGGCAGCAACAGCAGCATGTAGTGGTGTACGTCCTGTGTTGTCCTGAGCATTAGCGTCTGCCCCAGCATCCAACAATCTCTTAGCTGCATCGGCTCTAGCATAACGAGCAGCTAGATGTAATGATGTTTCTCCTAAGGTAATGAAAAAAATATTTTTACTTTATTTTTTGATTCAAATGTGGCTAAATTTTTTTTATAGCCATTCCCTGACACGTCAAAATGACAGTTTTATTTTTTTCCACAAAAAATATGTTTTTTCTTATTGTTACATAACTTATATTTAAAGTGCAAATAGCATCAGTAATTAAATAAAGATATTATATTTTGCAGTTTTAGATGAACAATATTAAAAAAAGAAAGAAAAGTAGCAAATAAAATGTAACGATTTCAAAGTTACTTGTTTGGTGCAATACATTGTATTTCATTACTACCAGGGTTTGAAATTAGAGCTTAATATTGTCACTTGCACCTGACTTTTTTTTTTTTTTTTTTTTTTTAGTTGCTAAAATGTTCAAACATCTTAAGTAGAGTTTTTAATTTCTGACTGCTTCAATAATCACTCTATTGTAAAAAAGTTCATGTAGGGATAAAGAGAAAATATATTCATACTTGTAATTGCAAACTATCGTAACTTTAATGTAAAAAATAACGAATAAGCATAAAATTCAGACTGTAAAACTTGTTTTTTTGTGAAGAGTTAGGTATCCAAGAGAATGATAGGGAGCGAAATTGTGACAGCAAAACTAAAATTTTTAGTAGTGAAATACGACAGATGACTGTTTACTGCGAACCTTGGTTATTACATCAGAATGTGATAAATAAAAATTCTTATCAATTACAACCATGCATGAAAAAAAAAGGATCTTTTTAAAAACAGAGGCACTATGTTCTCTAACACATACCTGTACGTTCAGTAGTCATGTTAATTTGAGCCCCTTGCATTAGTAGATCTTGTATCATACTGACTGAACCATCATCGTCTTCAACTTCATCTCCAATATCAAACCCTCCACTTCTAAATGATGCTAGCATTAATGGAGTCAATCCACCTGTAAAATAATTTTAATAAGAATGAACATCTACTCGAAGAAAATAAACTAATTAGGCAGATGCACTTTGAACCCACCTATGACAAAATCAAAGAAATTGAATCTTCATAAATAAAGCAATGAAGTTTTTAAAATCTCAAGATTGGCTTCCTAAACAAAGTTTAAAAAATGCTTTTGTAACAAATAGTAAAATTAATCATATGTTGCAAATTCCAGTCCTGGATTAAGCTTAATGCTAATTTCAGTTTTGTTTATAAAACTGGGTGAGAATTCTTTAAATGTGCATTGGACTTCAGTATGACTGAGCTGTACAAAAGCGAAAGACTAGTGTGGGGAGGGGATATATATTTTATGTATGCTAGCATAATATGAGTATCATTAATTTCTACGTATTTATAACCAATTTTAAATAAAAATACTAATAGAGTTTTAAATCTCTTGGAAAAAAAAACATGAATTTCTATCTTCAAATTTGTTTGAACAAGTCCTGATAAGGTTTTTTTTTTTTTTTTTGTTAACTGCATTTTTGCTATATTCATGTTGAACTGCACAAAAATAGTCATGGCTTGGCAATGTGCATGTATTTAGATGGCATAAGAATTGCACAAAGCAGTATATTGTAACAGTTTTGTTGATAGTCAAGTAATGCATTTAGAAAGCACAAAAATGATAAATTTTCAATTTGCACAAAATCCTCCTCAGTCCACTTGTAAAATTATAAGAGACAGAATACTGGAATATTTCTTCAGGGAATTTCTAACAACCAGTAGACTTATTGCTACTTTAAATTGTGGTTTTCTGCTAGTCAAAAAGAGATTGTATTTCAGGGTGAATTACTAATAAAAAAAAAACTATTGACTTGATCCTTACCTGGTCCTCTTACGTCTACATCAACACTGTTGGGATCCATATCATTGTCCCCTTGAGGTGGAGTAAGAGCCAAGATGTCTGGATTCCTGATATCTGCTGCATCTAAATGCTGTTGAGTCCAGGGACGCGGATCATTATCATCATATTCGTCAGTGGTCATGACAGTGTGAGTATCACCATAGCTGGGATTAGGTGACCGGTCGTTCTTCATTCGTTTCATCGGTGGATGGTCCATGTCATCGTCACTCCACTGGCTGCTATCCGGAGGCATAGAGCCATCCATCACTTCCAAGTGATTGATTGAGCACTGCTTATGAAGATTTCTGTAAGAAAATGAAATAAATTAAACTTAAAGCAGAACAATTTGAAAGGTTTGGTTTAAAGAAACAGCTTCCATTTCAGTTCCAATTTTGCTCCTGAAATAATTTTTTTAAAAGTTCAACTGATATTGTACTAGGAGAAAAATAGAAAAAAAAATGTTTTGGTTGCACTAATATTTTAGTTGCAGAGACAACTCTTTTTACTCCATGAAACTGATGATTTGAAACCGTTCCTGAAACACTGGTAAAAGCAACTTATCTGAAAACCTGGTTTAACATTACTCTAAACACCAGCCCAGGTTTAAAGCAGTTACCCACATTTTATTCCTTCATATTACAAATTTAACTTCCATCTGTTTTTATTGCCAGTTCACTTGCTATTTTACAAATTAAATTAATCAAGAAAATGTAATTGATTTATAAATTAAGATAACTATTAAAATTGAATCTAGAACCAACCTCATTTCCTGACCATCAGGTCCCCTTCTTCTTGATCGTCTATGCTGTCCACTATTATTACGCAAGAATCCTTCGGGAAACCAAGTAATTCCTCTGGCTCTTTTGCGTTGGGAATTGAGCAAGACACCAAACACCAGCACAACCAAAATGACAATTGTTGCTCCAATAGCCATGTAGACAACATTGGAATAAGCAGCTCCACCGAATCCGTCTCTCTCGTCGATATCTGCCTCCTGGATCTCTCGAATTGGAAAGGCAGTTGACAAAGCATGGCGAGAATGAGCAGCAGCAAGAAACTGTGCAGCCTACAAATTGAAACACATTTTAGAACACATTTAAAGCATTATAATTAGTTTTTAATGGTTACAAATGAACAGATATTTTTAATTACTGTTTAGATAGGTATGAAATATGTGCAATACAAAGTAAGTTGAAAAAAAATGTTGTAATTTGAGAGAGCAGTTTTGCAAATTCTTTTAAAGAAAAGAAATGATTATTTTTTATCTTTCCCTGTTTTTTTTTTTTCATGCCTAAATGGCAACGTCCTAATGATGATTAAGATCTGTGTAGCCTTCACAATGCTGCTAGGTTTGGTTTGCTTCAACTATAGATTCAGTTTTAAGAAATAACGATTTTGACAATATTTTGCAAGTTACCACAAAAAGCTCTTTAAAAGCACATTGGGCAAAAGAAAGGTTGCTTTTAAGAAACGCATCATTGCATTGCACATATTCCTTTCGTGCTCTACCTACATGCAGGGAAATAAATAAATACAAAGTGTACCTTTTTAGCAGTATCAAAGCATTCCCCATTCATCATTCTAGAACAACGTCTATTGTCGATTTCAAGATGCACTTGTGTTCTATAAAGAAAAAAGTTAAAAATTAAAATACAAATTTGTAATAAGTAAAAGTCAGGAAAGCAGTGGCATGCATGGAGCACAGAATTAAAAGAATAAAAATCTAAGCAAAGCAGAATTAAATTTTTAAATACCATTGTCAAAACAAATATTATTTGTTAAAGTACGCAAAATAATAATGATCATTTTGTATCACTTTTAATGAATATGTTAAGTAACATTCTCGTCTAAATTTATCAATCCCAAAAATCAGAATTTTTTTTATTAAACTATACTCACCCAGAGCTTCTGAAAGGTCCCATGATCAAAGATTCAGTTTCTGGTGTTCGCCAAGGCACAACCATAGGTCGATTATTTTCATCCATTTTTAGCCTTACATTAGTTCTTAATGCATGTCCAATTTCTCTCAAAAACATTACACTGTTGTTCAGAAAGACCTGCAAAGATAATAAATAATTAATATAATTATTATTTCTTAATATTCATTCTTTAATTGGTTTGTATTTTTTCCCTATGAAATGAAACAATAAATAATAGTAACTTTCTTGCCTGTACATTCAAAAACCCTACATATTTATTTTATTACTTATTTCTTCTGAAGAACAGAATACTATTTTGTTAAGAATTCAAAGACCTAAATATTTAGGCTATAATTTATGCAGAATATTTCAAGGTTATGTGAGAACTATTTAAGGGGGGGGGGATTCTTCTTCATACACACATACTAAGTACAGACGAACCTGTTTATTTCGAACCTGCTTGTCTCAAAAACCTATCTATCTCGAAATTTTTCAATTTCCCTGCTTTTGCAGCATAAATTTAATGTTTTTTCTCATGTTTATCTCAAATGATTTTTTCCGAAAACCTCTATATCTCGGATTTTGACGACTCTCATTTTTGAGTTTCATCTCCAGCCACCTTTATCAATGATATAACTTGGAGACAAAAATCATCTTCTGCTTAATTATTCAAAGACCATACTTAAAGGTATGCATTAACTTGCTACCGATACAGTCATCACAATTAGTAAAACGTGGACTCACAACATGTCGTCAGGGTTGTCATTTCGTCCACTTTTT
This sequence comes from Uloborus plumipes, assembly GCA_038373865.1. NCBI lineage: Eukaryota > Metazoa > Arthropoda > Arachnida > Araneae > Uloboridae > Uloborus > Uloborus plumipes. Next base: position 25,723 of record JAXGGA010010799.1, read on the forward strand.
TGTAAAAAGTTCGGGACGCCGGAAGAAATGGACAAAATTGGACGAAATGGACAAAATTGGACGAAATGGACAAAATGGAAGAAATGAAAGAGAAAAAAATTTCATACGTTTGATGAATAAAAATGTTTTGATGTACAATTAGTATCTCTCTTGCATTACCCATTTTTCAAAATAGAATGATGGTATCTTACAAAAAAAAAAAAAAAAGAATGGCAATTAACCCACTGATTTTTAACTAATTTTATTTGAAAGAAATAAAATTTAACATAATGAAAAAACTATTGAGTGTAATTACATTATTATAGAGTAGACAAACAGAAAAAAAAGTTTTTCTTTAATACATATTTTTAAAAAGAAGTTAAAGAGTTATTCTATTACCTTAGATATTTATTAATACAATACAATCCCTTAAAAAGTAAACTTTATATGATATTTTCTCATAAATTCTATATTTAAATTTTGTTTGAATTAGATACACATATAAATGTATATCATTTGTATCTGAAAATACATTAGATGCTACAAGAAATATTGGTTTAATTTTGATTCATATGGTCATTTTACATTATATTTTTTGACAATTTTATGAATGTTGCCAGGGGGAAATTATTTATGTACACATCATTGTTTTATGGATATATTAATGTTATTACAGGAACATATTTTATTTCATGGCAAAATTTTCTTTCTCAAATCTTTAAAAAATTTTATTTCTACTTTTATATTTTTATACACTTTTATTATTGGCAATGAAACTCCTTCACAACAAATAAACATTTTAAAATTATTTACTGCTAATGTGTGTTTTCATAAGCATTAAATCTTATCGTTGACATCCATTTATTTTGTACAAATACTATATTTTTATAGTATCTGTTGTTTATTAAATATTTGTTTGTTACATAATTATGTGTGCTAATTTTGATAGTAAAACTATTACCTCATTGAAAAAAATCAATATTTTAAAACATTACTTTTAAACTTTGGATTTTTTAATCAAGAACTGTCATTTTCTTTAAAGTGGACAAAATGGACGAAATGCTATTTTGTCCGGGGCAGTTTTTTCCAGGTTTTTTCCGGCGGTTTTTTCCACCCTGGACGAAATCAAACAACCCTGCATGTCGTACAGTAAAATATTCAACAATATCAATGCAAAACAACCTATTAAGTATTTGACTTTGTTCCGATTGCTTATTTTTGTAAATTTTATCACAACCTCTGTATCTAGAATTTTTTTTCTGTCCCATGAAATTCGAGATAGACAGGTTTGACTGTATAATATTCTCAATATATTTTATTCATGCAAAAATCATATCTTTTAACAAACGCCCCCACCACATATGTACAGCAGGTTTAAATGATTTATGCAGAATATTCCAATGAACACAAAAAGTAAGTCTCCTTCATTCACAGACATTTATATTACTCATGCAAAAATCATATCTTTTAAATAAGCCCACACACAGGTTTCAGTATTTAATTTAAAAAATATATATTCTGCAGAAAAATGATATTGCATTTTTTAAAATGATAATCATCTTCTTTAATTTTAAGAAATTAGAAATACTGAAACAGATATTTCTGTCTGATCTAGATTTTTAGTGATTAAGTAACTAAAATAAAGGAACTTCTCTCAAAATTTAAGTTTCAATGTCCATCATTAAAGTGCAACGAAAAGACAAAAACTTACCTCTGGTTCCATTAGGACAACCAGAACCAAGGATCCTGATGCTAGTACTGGAGGGTCAGGCTCGCAATCTAAACCATCCCAGTTACATTCTAAGTTGTTGCACCCATTATCACAATAGCCATTTCCGTAATTCCTCAAGCAATATGTGTCATAGTGTTCACTGTTGAAACAAGTAAAATTAGGACATCTCATACTTAATTAGTTGAAAAGAGCACAAAAAAGATTTAATATTATAATATCAAAATTTTTAAAAGAACTTACTTGCAAGGCATCAACATTTGATCGCAGTCAAATCCATCATATAAGCAATCGATGTTATTACATTCCACATTGCATTGGCCATCACGGAATACATCCCAACACTTGATACCAGCCTTACAATTCTTCCATGGATTAATGCCTATAATAGATTCAATTTTAATCAATTAGTTCACATATTGAAAAAAAGTTATATAAGATGTTGCTACAACTTTAAGTTATTTCTTGCAATTTTTCCATCAGGCAAAAATTGTATACATAACTCAGCATAACAAGCATTTAACGTGTAAATTCAGCCCTGTATTTTTATTCATTTATTTATTATTACTTTTTTAATATTGATTCATTAATTTTTATTGCTCTAACAATTAAACAGAGTATTATGTACATTTTAGCTACTTGTATCCTAAGTACAAAAACACTGAATGTGAAATATTCAACATCGAAAACAAATTTAATTTTCCAGCAGTGAGTACTTTTTTTTTTGGAAATCCTCGAAATTCTTTGGAAAAAAAAGGAGAGGAAAGATAGAAAGTAAGAGTCATACCTAAAGAGCAATCACCACCATCGAAATTGCAGGCATAGCTGTTGCACTCTTCATCACAAACATTGTTTCTTGCCTTCTGGTCGCAAGCATTTATCACGCACATTTTCTTTTCTTCCTCCAAAGACTTTTGTGGGGGATTCTGGGAAGGCACAACGTTGACAATACCACCACCGAAGGTTGGATCGTAGAAGTCACAACGGTAGCCATTCCACTCTGGTGGGCAATCACATTCAAATTTTCCTGGAATGACATTATAAATTCCAAATCAACTATTTGATTTTTTTTGCAGTAAAACATTGAAACAAATATACTGACACAGAGCATTAATTTTGTAATGTTTTGATTGATAGATAGTAGGGATGCACTGATAAGCAAATTGGCCGATTACTGATCAATCGGTTGTTGATAATCGGCCGATTAATGATCAGGATGATTTTTTTAATGCTAACAATTTCACCATCACCGCTTTTTTCTTTCGTTTACAATTGAGATTTTAGAAATAGTATTCTATTTATGAGAAAAAATATATACTATTTATTTATTTTTCCATTTTCCTAATTTCTCAAAAATAATTTCAAAATTTTATCCTATTTTTTAAAACCAATTTCCATATTATTGTCAATATAATATTATATTAACACATTGCTAACTATGTCACTAGACAAAAAAATTAAAGAACAAGGGGTGAGGGAGGTTTGTGGTGAGCACTCTAATTTAGGAGTGCATTTAATTGAAATAATTCAATATTAGTAGCCATTTAATTCAAGATTAATCGGTGCATCCCTAATAGATAGCCTAGAAAGTTTTTGGTGAGTAGGAGCTTTACATTTAGAGTCTGATTATTGCATGGAGTCTTTTTCTGATTGCTTAACTCTGAGGTGGTCCAAATATCACCTCCAGTAAATTATCACATATTTTTAAAATAGAAATAATAATAGCCCCAAATGCATGGGGTTATACATTTTTTTTTAAATACTACTTACTTTCAAATTTTAATTAATATCTGTAAAAAGATAAATAAGTAGGAAACCTAAGCAACCAACCATAAGACAAAATATCTAAATTAAGGGAAGACCTGATCAGAGGTTCATGCTCTAGGCTGAAGTTCATTATAGCATAGTCAAAAAATATTTACATTTTCTACAATGATAAATTAGGTTGAACATCTTCATATCAACATTAATGTTTTTTGTTACAAAAATTTTAAAATTTTACTTCACTTTTTTTTGCTAAGTGAAAATCTAGCTGACATTTTTCAAAATGTGGTTGCCATCAAACTTCATAACACAAATAGTTTTCATAAGCAAGATTATAGTTGAAAAGGCCTTACCAAGGCGATCAATGCATTCTCCATCGTGGAGACAAGGAGAGGACATGCACTCATCCAAAATATCTTTCTCACAATGTTGGCCTCCAATCCCTTGAGGGCATATGCAAGTATAGCCATTATGCTTTGGTTTGCATTGGCCACCATTTCTGCATGGATGACTGGCACATGTAGTGTTTGTCATGGAACATGTCTCACCCCAAAAACCCTAAAATAAAAAAGAAAGCATATTTTAAGTATGTGTGAAAAATAATTTTGCATTGTTTAACTGCATTAGGGGTTAAGTTCTCAGTTAATAAGTGAAACAGGATTTAAATTAAACCTATACGTAACATGATTAACTTAAAAAGAGACTAATATTAAAAAAGCTAGAACTTAAGAGAGAAAAACTCGAAGCTTGCATGACAATTGGAAATAACTTTAATGAACTTAGAGAGAAAATATGACCAGAGATTTAAATGCTTTCAAACATGAGTGCTTAGAACAAATAACTCAAATCTGAAATTACATATGTTATAAATATATTATCTGTATACATCTTGTTTCATTCAATTTTGACAGCTACTTTGATCATTAAATTTAGATGAATTTGAGCTTATTTACCAGTAACAATAGAAGAGAAATTATAATTTTGTGTATAACTTTATTAGATTCAACCTTAAAAAGTAACAAATAAATATGGTAAATCTCTTCTAGTAATGTATTAAGAAGTTATTAAAAGAGAAAAACAAAGAAATGTTGAGCAAAAGCAAAATAAATTATTGTACCTCTGCACAAATGCAAGTAGGTGATCCATTTGGACTACTGCTACAGACACCTCCATTCATGCACAGATTGCTAGCACAAAAGTGGACTTTCATTTCACAATGTCTTCCCATGTAGCCTGGTTTACAGTCACAACGATAATCATTCACTAGCTGCACACAATCTTGAGTACCTGGTCGTTTACACGGATCCGAAAGGCATTCATTCACATCTCCTTCACATCTGCAAAGAAAAAAAAACAGTTGTTGAGGAAGAGATAACTTAATAAATGTGAGAAGATATTATACTAACATTATGAAGTTGAAAGTTAAACATGCTCATAAATGGAGATAGGTGCAAAGAACACTTGCAAAGTCAAGCAATTTATAGAAAAAATGATGTTTTAAAAAAAGGGAGGATGGATCAGTACTCTTTATATAGTAGTTTATGTCTCGTTTGAAGGATACACAAAAGAAATTCAGAAACAGCTATTCTTGGATGTAAAAGTCTCAAACTTTTTTGCTGCCTCGGAAGTCGAAGATCTATCTAGAATTTGAAAGGCTAAAATTCATGAGAAATTGTTGATTCAGCTGTCCAGAATTCAAAGGAGTTAACATTTGAATCCATTTTCTTAGAACAAAGAAATGTCAGACAAATATTATTCTTCTTTGGGCTCATGAAAATAAAGTACATTACCAAGTAAAAAATTCAAAATTTTTAAATAAATCTCAAAAAAAAAAAAATAATAATAATAATAATAATAAATAACTTGACTTGCTAATAAAAGTGGCAAAATATTTACCTTGGACCAACATATCCTGGTTGACACTGACATTCATAGCCTCCAATTTTGTCAATGCAGGTACCATCATGGTGACAAGCTCCCTCAAAACATTCATTCACATTGATTTCACAAAGGATTCCAAGAGTTCCATGAGGGCAAGAGCACACAAATTTGTTAACCAAGTCATGACACGTTCCTCCATTGCGACAAGGATTAGGATCACAGTCATTGATATTGTACTCGCAGTTCAAGCCTACAAGATAGAATTTCATATATTCTCAAATAATTTTTAAAATACAACATTAAATTTAAGTCAAAGGAGCTTACATAGACATCTTTTCTGAAGTTTAGAAACTTTAGTGGTAAAACATTCATATGTTAGTTTCTAAAGTTGAAGAGAGAGAGAGAGAGAGAGTTCTTTGAAAAATCTAATCTTTGAAAATTAATCTTTGAAGGCATTGCAAAACTTACTGAATCAAAACTGTTTTGAGCTTCAAACATGTTTTTACTATCATGAAGTAAAAATATCAAGTCATGCAAAAATTGTTTTTTTCAACATGTGCGATTTTAACAACTCTTATATATATATTTTAAGGAAGAATTAAAAAAATGAGGTTCAACAATTGACATATTTTAAGGACATAACACACAAATTGTTCGAATTTAAATATTATTTTTAACTTGTTTAAACAGTTAAATATAATCATGACTTTCGAAATGAATGCATTCTAATTCTTACCTTGGAATCCAGGAGGACATTCACAAGAATACTGACCAATGAGATCAGTACATGTAGCTCCATTTTGACATGGCTGAGAATTACACTCATTGATTTCATGTTGACAATAACTTCCATCATATCCAGCAGCACAAGTACACCTGTGACTGTTTCCGATATTTTCACAGGAACCTCCATTCTTACAGAGATCTTGTACATCAATACCTTAAAAAATGTATGATTTTTAAAAAACTATTTAACAAAAAAATATTACTTACTCAAACTAATACTTTCTTTGTTTTTAAACAAAATGCTCCTTTCTTTTACTTTTAGTGAAACTTAAACCATATAAAAACATGTGTTTAAAAAATCAATTTTTAAATAAACTTACAGATTGAATTATTACATTCAATTAACTACAGTAACCTTACATGTAGGGTTACTCTAGTTAATACCCTTAATAATCTCTTCCCATGATTTAATACAAGGTTTTAATTAACAAATAACTCTTTCCATGGTAGATGAGCAGAGTAAAATATTTAAAGTAATTCAAAAACAAGTTGAGTTTAGCATGTAAAAAGTATCAACAATAAAATTAATTAAACAGTAAGCATATTAAATAAATCAAATCATTTATTAACATCAATAACTCAAGAACAACTATGGGGGGAAATACTTCATAAGTTTACTAAGTACATACATAAACAAAATTATAATTTAAAAACTATAAGTAAGACATTAGCCAATACTTATAACTTAGAATTTTTTTTTATTTATTTTTTAACAGTTTCTCCTAACTATCTTGCTTTTCTTGCTTTATTTTCAGTATCTTTTCAGAGAGGACTGATATTTAATACAAAATGAAAATTTGAGGGATGCATACACTTGAGAGCTGTATATGAAGCAGCAATGCATGGCAAAAATCAAGCAGGATTTTGCTTTTAGATCCTTTTGATTGGAACTACCAACATGTGTGAGAGAGTCTAGCATTACAGAATGATATTTCTCAAATGCATACCTTTTTGAGCAGCTGCATCCGAACAAGAGACCATTGAAACATCACAAAGCATTCCAGTCCATCCAGGCAGACAAGTACAACCATAAGTGTTGTTCAGCTGCATGCAAGTAGCGCCATTCATACAAGGTTTTGTACTACACCAGTCAACAAATGTCTAAAGAAATAAAAGCACAGGATTGCATTAAAACACAGCACTGTTAAATTAGTATTTTAATATTATTCTGAAAATAGAATAGATGAATACAATAAACAAAACATAAACACATTGAAAGAAAAATGTTTTCATTCCATTAAATAAAGGATCCAACATTGAAAATGAATTTTGTCATTCCATTAATATCAAATTAGTGGTCGTATTAAAACAATTTTAAATGTAGTTGGATAAAAGAACATTTACTGGACATTGAAAAAGGTAGTTTCACTTAGAAATGCTTTTTAAATAGTTAAATATGCTTCTTTCTTGAATTATCAATAACCATAATTTTACTTACTAACTCAAATAATATTCCAGGATCTAAATTGACTACAATTTATTATTTTTGATTGATTCAAAATGAAATACCATATTCATGACAGTTTGAAGTATATCAAACTACGATCATCAAGGGATGTCAAGCTTACGATCATTAGTTTATTTCCCAAACTTTCTGGAAAGAATGGTACAACTAACTATTCTTTCTCACAAAAGAGTATCAACAAAAACAACAAGATACTAAAATACAATTAAATTGATGCAATAACAGAAGCCTAAAATTTCCCCCTTTTTCCTCTAAGAGTTTATTTTAGATAAGTGATACCTACTATAAATACTTAAAGACAATAAACATGTCTTATGTACAATAATTATACTGTTTCTAAAACTAATATGACTAATTTGATGCATTATTAGAAATACTTCAAACAGTTGACATTTAAAAAAGGGTAAAAAATGAACTTGTATGAATTTTTGAACTCACATCACAGTGAAGTCCAGTGTAGCCAAATGGGCAATGGCAGGTATAGTACCCAACATGATCAATGCAAGTACCTCCACTGTGGCAAGGCTGTGAATCACATTCATTGATGTGAAACTGGCAGTTTGAACCAGTGTAACCTGGTGTACACTGGCACACATAGCTGTTGATTCCATCAAGGCAGGTGCCACCATTCATGCATGAGCTACAAAGTAGAAAAAATGATTAGAATGAATATTGTAGAGGAAAATGAGATTAAAAACTTAGTTTACTTGAGAAAAAATATTGCTTGCTTTGAAATTGTGAAAATGTATGGGATATTAATATTTTTAAAAAAAAGAATAATATTTTCAAAATTTTTAGATTACAACCGTCTTCAAAGACTGATTGAGGCCAGTTAATCAAATTAAAACATATTTAATCATTAAGTCATCTTCCAATTGTAACTAAACTTCAAAGTGAGAAAAAAATATAATTTTAAAATCAAAATCTTTTAAAAATACTTAGAAACTTTGCTGCAATTAATTTTACATTTTACACAAAATACATGTTTGGAAGTTTTAGTAAACATTGTTTTAGACAAAACACAACTGCAGACAAGTTGTCAAAAATTACCTTGTGGTACAGTCTTCATCATTGGTCTGGCAGTTAGTTCCACTGAATCCAAGAGGACATGTGCAAGTATAGCTGTTGACATAGTCATTACAAGTGGCTCCATTAAGACATGGATTACTAGCACACTCATTGACATCCATCTCACAATGCTTTCCTCCAAAGCCATCCACACAAAGACAATTATACTCTCCAATTCCATCAAGACAAGTACCACCATTTTGACATGGAACTGCAATGAAAGTTACACATTTTTAAAAATGCAATCTCTTACACTGAACACAAAATTATCAACTAAATTTGATTTTAAATAATAATTTAGCAATAGATAGAGATGACTTGATGCAAAAGACGTAAATTTTAACAATTTAACATAATCAAAATTTAAAACAGCACATTACTCAGTGTCTGTCTTTGGATAGTACAAATTCACTTTTGTCCAAAATACTCTACAGACATCATTATGTAAGACAACATTAAAATGATGTACAATTTACTTCTATTATACTAATCACTTAAAAGACAGTATGCATTAATAAAATCAGATTCTACTGAGCAACTTTGGTAAAAAGTATAAAATGAATCATTTAAATCTGGGGCAAAACTGCATCTGAGCACTGATGAGCTAAAAATGTTATGAATTTCCTTAAAGAAAAAGAGACAAATCAGAGATAAGAATATGGGGTGCATATAAAACGCACACCAATGTACACATATGGATAGATAGAAGAAATCTTTACTTACAAGAAGCACAATCATCTGTATTGATTAAGCAATCTCTGCCTTCATAACCTTTAGTACATAAGCAGCTGTATGATCCATTAGTATTGGCACATGTGGCTCCATTTCGACAAGGAGAGGAAATGGCACATTCGTCAATATCTTCATCACATAAATGACCTTTAAATAGACGAATGCATAAATTAACATTTTTTTACAACTAGCAATTCAGAAAAACACTTAGTTTCTGAACAGGTTAACATATTTTCATGATTTTTTTTTATAGAAATAAAAACTTACCAGTGTATCCTAATTCACAGGAGCATGCAAAATCCAAATAATTGGAAGATGGTGTACACTTTGCACTGTTCTTGCATTTGTTTGGTGAGCATGGATTTAGTTCTGTGTCGCATCTTATTCCAGTAAATGGAACCTCACAAACACATTGGTAGGCATCTACCAAATCTATACAGGAACCACCATTCAAACACGGATTGCTTGCACAGTCATCTATGTTAGTTTCACAGTTAAGTCCACTATATCCTGGCAAACAAGAGCATTCGTAAGATGCCAGACCATCTTGACAGCTACCACCATGCTGGCAAGGGTTGGATTGGCACTCATCAATATCAACTTCACATCGATGACCACCATAACCTGAAAATGAATCAATCCCATATTAGATGCATTGACTAATACATACATCTACAATGTGGTAATTACCCTTTTCTAAATAAATCTAAACAACTAAACATTTTTTCTGAAGAAATAAGTATAAATAAATATTTTTTTATAAAAAAAACTGTTCTGGAAAAAAGTAAAATATTGCATAAATAGTGTAAAGTAAAGTACTTTCAGTTCTTATGAAATAGATAGCTGAATATGTGTTTTGCGTGAAAATAAGTTTATATATTTTGAAACACTATTAGATGTTTAACCCTTCTCTACTACTACGGTGGTTTAAGATCACACATACACTACTGTTTGGTCGGATCCGACATACTCTTTTTTGAGCCTTTTTTTAACATAAAAAACTATTTATCTCTTGGAAATTGGACAAAAATGTAAAGTAATGATATTATAGGATGTAAAAATAAATAAGACAGAATTTTAAATTTGATTTGGGTCGGATACGACCCACCGTAGTAGAGAAAGGTTAATAACACTCAAGATGCTTAATAGGAGGGAACAAATGAAATTACTTTTGAAACAGTTAGAGACCAAAAAAATCTCTTTGAAACAAAGAGGAAAGTACTGTATAAAAGTTTCAAATATAAGTAATGACCTACAGGAGGATAAAAACAAGATCTTAACAAACAGTATATTTTTCCTTAAAAGCATGTAAACTAATTTAGAGCTGATTATTTCAAAAATTATAATTACAAAAGAAAGTTTCCATTAAGTAAAACTTATTAATTCATAGCAAAATAAAGCTGGAATATCATGAAAGAAATGCAAAATACAGCTTTCAATTACCTTCTCTGCAATGGCAAATGAACTTGTTGACTTCATCTTCACATGTTCCACCATTAATACAGGGGCTGCTGGCGCATTCATTTACATCAGATAAACAGCGTGCGTCAAAGTAGCCACGGGGACACTCACACTTGAAGCCATTAACTAAATCAGTACAGACACCCCCATTTGCACAGGGATTGCTGGCGCATTCATTGATGTTAGTTTCACAGTGTAAGCCTGTGGAGGAAAAAAAAATATAACATTAATCCCTTCAAACAGTTTAAGAGTTAAAGTTATACAATAAATTTCTGAAAGCAAAGACATTTTTTACATAATTAATCGCGGAATCAGGATTTTTTTCATCAAAATATTCATGTCCATAATGAATATGAAATGCTGAAAATTTCTGACCCTTATTTTCGCTGTCCATTTACAAAAATAAATACATCAAGAAATGAATACCCAATTTTGAAACACATTTCCGGTCATCTTTACTGCTGAGCAAATACTTAAAATTTAATATTTGCTCTACTTTAAAAAGGATAAAAATCTCTTACTGCTGTACATCTATATGGAAGTTTATGATAGAAATAAAACAATTAAAATATATTTTTCATTCTATTTTGATCATATTTAAAATTATCTATTTTGTTATTTAATTAGTCCTGGCCCTCTGGAGCCCCTAGGAAATTGTACATTTGATCCCCCTCCCACTCTTCCTGACTCAGACATTCTGTCTATAGATAAGTTTTGGAAATATATTTCACCTAAAGTAAAAATTTCAAATCTTGATTTAACATTTTAAATTTGAATAAAACATTGCAAGCATGTCGGTTTCAGGCCTTTTTTTTTAGATCTGAAATACTTTTAAGTAACAAAAATGAGATTAACATTAAAAAATACTAATTTGTTTAATTAAAGCTAATAAAGAAATTTAAACTTTACTAAAATATTTAATTACAAATCTCACCAGTAAATCCAGGGATACATTGACATGTGTAAGTATTAATTCCATCAATGCACTTAGCACCATTTCTGCATGGATTACTTGAGCATTCGTTAATGTTGTATTCACAATTATTCCCAGAAGTACCAGCTCTACAACGACACTGATATCCATTGACAAGATCTTGGCAAAAACCATCGTGTTGGCAAGGGCTGCTCAAGCATTCATTAATCTGGGTTTGACACAGGTGTCCCTTGTAGCCAGGATTACACAAGCACTTGAAAGAATTGGTTCCATCGATGCACTGACCATGGTGGCAAGGAGATGACTGACAGTCGTTGATGTTCGTTTCGCAATGAGTTCCAGTGAAACCTACAAAATAGAAAGAATTTGATGCATTAACAAAAGCTGAAGATATTTTAATCACCTTGCCTAGATAGTTTTTGAAAACAGTAAATATAGATGAGGGGTATTTTCCACACATGGGGGAGCAAGGAATACTACAGTAATGGGGCCCAGGATGAAAACATTAATGGAAAAAATTATGCTTTTTTCACCCATTTTTTTAAGCTTGGCAAAAATGGAAGGAGCCTGTTAAATGGTCTCACAAAAGGCCCTCAGAATGAGCGTTGAGGCCATGATGGGCTACAAACTTTAAAACTCATCTCAACTAAAATAAATTAAAATCGAAATAATTAAATTCATGATTCGTGCAAAGAGACTTTCTGAAGTAAAATTTTTCAAGTTGACAGAAATTTAATAATTAAATAAGCACAGAAATTGAAAAATATAAGAAATGTAATGAACTTTCTGCAGTAAGCAAATTCATTGTCACATTTAAGTTAGTTCCATTCCTGAATTGCCTTGCTTTATTATATATAAATATATTAAAAGTAGTCTCAATTGATAGAAGAAATAAAAGCAATAATTTTGAATTAATTCAAAATGCAATGATTCATGCTGTGATAAAAATAAATTTTACACAGGAAATGACAGCAAGTTTAACAGCAAAAAAATTAGCATTGATAGATTTATCTGCAGTGTTTGGGAGCCATTTTTGCTGATTCCTAAAACTATGTTCTTCCTGTTTTGAAAAGAACTAGTAAATAAAAGCGAACAGAATCAGTAAAACAAAAACATTTGTTAGCTTTTTATTTTAACTGTGCAATATCAATTCCTACAAATTTCCTGAGTCATTCAAATTTTCTGATTTTTTCTAAAAAACATAACCTGGTAACAAGCTCATATTTTTTGCTTTTATTGTACAACAACATTCAAGCATACCATGGGAAAATAATTTGTGTATGTGTCGAAAGATAAAATTGCCGCCCCCCCCCCCCCCAAAAAAGAAGAAATGCACTTTTGCAAAAAAAAATTTAGAATAAATAAGATTGGACATAAAAATTAAGCAGAAAATTTGAACCTTGGAAACAATTATTTTATTTGAAAAATGCAACTCACCTGGATTGCAATGGCAGGTGAAACTGGCAATTCCATCAGTGCAATTTCCTCCATTTTGGCAAGGAAGGGAAACACAGTCATCCTCATTGACTTCACATTTTTTCCCAGAAAATCCTATTGGGCACAGGCACTTGAAGCCATTGATTCTGTCGCTGCAAATACCACCATTGAGACATGGATTCGGCGTACATTCATCAATGTCCTCCTCACAGTGTGAGCCTTTATAGCCTGTTGCAAAGTAAGAACATCTTGTAAATAATTGCCTTTAGAATAACATAAAATGATAATGTAATACAGGATGATAAGTAGCAAATACTCGCAGAAATAATATATTGTGATTTAAGTCAAAGCCTCTTCATTTGGAGGATCGGGGAGGGGGGGTTGCCCCATTTCCCAAGCTTCTAGAATATGCATACCCATTTGCCTCCTCAGTACCGAGAAAAATTTTAAATGACAGACCTGATTTAAGTTTATTTTAGTTCAGAATTTCTAAGTTGAGTGGTATGAATTTAAGTAAAAAGCCAAAGGAAATACAAGGCCAAAAAAAAAAAAAAACATTCATTTCTTTTTTTTTTAATTTACCTTGCACAAATGTATTTATTTTTATTGTAGTAATAAAAAGAAGAAAACAGAGGGCTTCAGCACTGCGCCCGCAAAATAGGTTTGGGGGGGGGGGGGTGGCACCACTTAAAAAAATCCACCTGTTAAAACACTTTTGCAAAAAAAAAAAAAGAAAGCTCTAAAAGCTATTTGAAGACAATGAAATTAAAATAACTATTTAAATGGAGATTTATTTTGAAGCTAAATAACTTTAGGTTGAGCTTCAAAATAAAACTTCTCCTCTTTTCTAGTCTAAATATTTTTTCTAACAAGTCTTCTCCCCACCATAAAAATACTACGGGAGCTCATACAACAAGTCTAAAAAACTGAATAAAAAACCGCTTCATAAACAAAAATAAAAAAGCAGTAGCTGAAAAATCTAGGTGGTACCAGTCTTGGGTGACCCTTGGCTGAACCCCCGCTACCAGTTCCTTTAGGAATAGACACCGCACTTTTAAGGTTGCCATGAAAAATGTAAAAGGTGTGGTGAGGATGATGCCGCCAAAAAAGTTCCTAAAATCGCTCATATTGTATCCCCTTCTATTTTCCGAACTCTTAAAAATACTTACTTTTTATCAAATCATTCAAATAATTTCAAACGAGTATTTTTCATCAAAACTACTCGCTTGCATTTCAACTATTTTTCGGTTTAATAGCTCTTCAATTAGTAAAGAATTTCCGCTCTAAATTTAGTTACCATCTCAACTTATTTTTGCAATGATTTAAAGAGACCATTTAATATTTTTTCATTTAAGCAGACTTTTTATATTTATTTAAAGAGTTAAAATTTCTTTTAGAAATCAATGAAAAATAATTTGGACCAAACAAACAAGTTCGTCACTCTTATAATGAACTGCGTTGAATTTTTTTTTTTTTTTTTCTTCTACGCGGGGACGGGGACCACAAAAAAGGAGAGAGATAAAGATAGAACTCTTCCCTCATCTTGAAATTTTAAAAAAAAGTGAAAAAATAGGTTTTATTGAAAATGAAAGTATATGCGTGCCATGTATGCATATTCAAAATATTATGAAGTCTAGTCCCCCCTCCCCCCCAACCACAGTGCAGTTAAAAGATAACGAAAAGTTCAACCTAAATACTTAAAATTAGTTCGCTGTCTCTTGAAACATAGCGTACTTATTTTCACCGAAATGCTGTAATAAATTATTATTACCTTATTATTTAACTAACTGTTTTTAATTAAAACGGTAATAATCAATTACTGTACTTTTGATTATTTATTGCATGCCCGTCATAGATGAACGCAGCGTTTTAATTACAAAATAATAATAGCAATAACAAGCATTGTTAATAAGCAAATAAAATTCAAAAGTCAGCACATTTACGTCGACGAACTGTAAACTTTTTAAAAAGCTTCCAGAAAAGCGATAGCGATTATAAGCCAAAAGCGGCAACTTGCTGAGGCTGCTTGTTTAATATGGAAGCCATCAAAGAATAACTTTCTCAGCGGGAAGGAATGAAGGAGGGGTCGTTAAAATATGAGGGCCCTCAGACAGGTTTCGGACGGGACCTTTGGCATGCAGTAGACGGGTATCACGGCCATCTGTTGTTTTGGTAACAAACCGGCCTAGCTACCTCGTAGAAGAGAGAAATAGATTCTTTTAACCACTTAATGAACTGCAATAGCATTTATGTAACTAAGTTTTCTAGTAGCATAGCTTCTAGTATTACATTTAAAATGTCAAATAATTACTAGGAATTTTATAGAAAGTTACTCAAACCTTTTTTTAAATTATGGCGAATGCAAATTGTAAGCTGGTTAATTGATAAATAGCGATAATTACAAACTGTTTGTACGCAAAAGTTCTAGCATCCATAGCGCAAATTCTTTCGGTTAGAATTAGCGTATGTATACGATTAGTTTTTCACAAAAGCAGAGGGGGGAGGGGGAGATTTCTAACTTAAATTCGCATCGAAATTTTAAACTTACCGGGCATACAGACGCATCGGAAACCACCTCTTTCGTCCAAGCAAGTTCCCTCATTTTTACATGGATTCGAATCACATTCGTTGATATTGATTTCACAACGAGGACCAGTGAAACCTTTGGTGCAGTTGCAATGGAATGAACCAGGAGTGTTGACACACGTTCCACCGTGTTCACAAGGAGAACCTAAATCAAAGAATAAGAAATGTTTCGCATTCTAATTGATGTCTTACTCGTTAAATGTTTTTAAT
This sequence comes from Uloborus plumipes, assembly GCA_038373865.1. NCBI lineage: Eukaryota > Metazoa > Arthropoda > Arachnida > Araneae > Uloboridae > Uloborus > Uloborus plumipes. The sequence continues at coordinate 41,755 of JAXGGA010010799.1, forward strand.
TGCAAATAAGTCTTTGCTAAAGCTGATAGACGATTAAAAAGCAGTTAAACAAGAGTTGAATGCAGGATATTTCAAAATAGTCCTTTCAAAACTGTCTATTACACTTACCTTCCTCACATTCGTCAATGTCTTGCGTACAATCCACTCCTTTAAAACCACTTGGGCACGAACAAATATAAGTTCCATCAATTGGACTAGTATCACAAATAGCTCCCGCATGGCATGGATTGCTGGCACAGGCATCATCCAGATGACATAAGAGACCTTAAAAATTATACAAACATATATTTTTTCATTGTCGCTACTAAAAACGGGTGACTTGAATCTCTAATTTATCAAAATCGTGCCACTAGCGAAAAGAACGTATTCTTGGAAGAAAATTTAAGGTTTTAAATGCACCAGCGTAAGAAAAAAGAGAAGAGGGAAAAAAAGGCTTATGGAATGCATTTTTGTCACATTTTTAGTTAGCACTGGAAAAAGTTATGTGAAGGATTTTAACAAAATAACTTGGAAGAATAGCTTACCTGTTTTCCCAGGTGCACACTGGCAGTAGAAGGATCCAACACGATCATGACAAGTAGCACCGTTAAAACAAGCAGCACCAGCGCAATCATCAATGTTTTCACTGCAATCGTCACCAGACCATCCATTAACACAAATGCAAGAATAGCCACCAACTGAATTGATGCAGGTTGCTCCATTTTGGCATACGCTGGGTCTGACTGAGCATTCATCCACATCTTTGCTGCAGTAGGAGCCTAAAGTAAAGGATTCGATTTCACTCTAGACAAAAATTGGGGATTCTGTATAAAGAACATATTTCAATCAATATTAAGAAGCGTTTCACTTAGAATTTCATTGGGGGGGGGGGGCATATTGCTATATCGAAAAAAGTCCTTTTTTAATCATTTTAACGGCCCCAAATACTTACATTCTGACAGTTACAAAAGTTAGATTTATTAGTCTTCATGCAATATTTGCTACATCATATTCTCAAGAAAAAGAGCTTATTCGATTGGAGGGAGGGTTGGTTCACTGAAATTTGATCTTATGAAACGTTACTTGATTTTTTTCAAATAATTCCACGCAGAAAATATTTTTTTTTTTTTTTTCCAAACACTAACCTGTATAGGTGGGAGGACATTGACATGTATAGCTGTTGATTCCATCAATGCACACAGCTCCATTTTGGCACATATGTCCAGGGCAATCATCAATATTCGTTTCACAATTCGTACCAGTAAAACCTAAAATCATATAAAAATTTTCTTATTCAGATGGAATCCAGTATGAGATGTTTCAACTTAGGGAAAAACATTTTCAGATAAATAAGAAGTCTTATATGAAAAGAAAATTACCTTCTGGGCAAGTACACTGGTAATTTAGAGAATCCAAAGCTTTGCAAGTTCCACCATTTTCACAACGACTGGGTTCACATGGAATGTATTGAGATTCGCAGTTTTGTCCCGTATATCCAGTTTCACACGTGCATCTGCGAAAAAAATGAACAATTGAATGAAAATCGAATTTACTCCAAAATTTAATGTCAATTCGAATAAAAACGTAACGTACCGGTAAGATCCAACTGTGTTAACACATCTGCCATGAATGCAAGGATCCTTGCTGCACTCATCGATATCATTGGTACACGTACTTCCAGTAAATCCCTCCGCACAGATGCATTTATAGCCATCTTCACCAGATTCACAGGTAGCATCATTTCGACATGGTCGATTAGAACAGTGATCGATTTCTTCACAGTGTCGACCTAAATAATCAAGAACATTGACTTTAAATTTGCAATCATTTATAAAAGTGAATTTTCAAATTGCACTCAATCTTTTGTATGTATTACAATTGATTCAAGACGTAATATGCATTTCTAATCTTTAAAGATCACTCGATTTTTTAAAAGTTTTTTTCGCATGATAAAAGTAAAACTTTAGTAAGGTCATCCAGTTAAATAAACAGAATACAAAAATAATTTATATTCGGTTTTCCCTACTAGTAATTGTAGAAAAATTGTTTAAAAAATGATATTATAGAACATATTCATAAGTTTTAAGAAATAATTTTGAATCAAGTTTGCAAACAAGAGTTCAAATATTCCAGGAAGTGTCGTACAAATAGGACGATTAAAGAAAACAATGCCTCAATTTCTTATTACAACCAATTGAACATCTTGCCGAATTCATCAGCTACTTGATTAAGAGAGAAAAAAAACTTACCTCTGAATCCTCCAGAACAAGAACAGGTGTAGTTGTCTAAGGTAACAAGGTTGCAGGTGCCACCATTCATACATGGACTGCTGTTGCAGCTGTTGGGCACAGCAATCTCGCACAAGGAAGCCGAGAAACCTACAGGACAAGCACACGAGAAAGTGGGAGCGTTCTTCGGTGACAGTCCAACTTTACAAGTGCCACCATTCTGGCATCGAGGTCCTGGGCCAGTATGGCATGGGTTCATGTGTTGACAGTACTCGCCGACGTATAACGCTGGACAACTGGAAGCAAAAAATAATGAATTAACGCTTGAATCTTTTGTTTAATGTGCGTTATTTATTCATTTTTTAATTTTTTTCCTTTACGTGAAAAATTTTAAGCAAAAAGCATTTTCAAAAAAAAAAAAAAAAAAACAGGTATTTTGTTTCACTAGGAAATTTTCCAAGACGTTTAACTCTGTCTCAGTTTTAAAATTGAAAAAGCGTAGCCATCTGTTGCTCGTTATCATAAGAAAAGTGATGGGTGAGGGGGAATATGATATCTTAAAAATGTACTCAACAAAACCTTTGAGACCAAATGGTGACAAAACTATCACCTGCCAAAGTGATTCAATATTAATCCGATCAAATCTAATTCTGGTATTGTTACCAGGCGGTGAGAAGTCTATAGTTCTTGCACGCATTGAAGCGCACTGAAATTTGAATTCCCTCCACCCTCTTCGTGCTATCCATAACTCATTATATAAACCCCACCGAAGTTATAATTCAAGTATTATGTAGTACTCCAAACTAGTTAATAGTGTCCCTCCACAAGTGGAACAGCAGGAACAGGTGCTCACGGTTTATGAAACAAAAATGTTGAAGGAAAAAATAGCAGGGTCTCAATCTGGCAGCATGAAGTCAATACCGATCTGGAAACTATAACCTCCAACAATAGCATCAGAGAACGATACGCATGAAAGCGCGGGAAACCGCTACGAATACGCCATTGTTACATGTCCCACTCCATGTTGGATTTGCTACGAAGAGCAGAGAGCCCTGCCACAGGTGCTTACGGAGCCCCCTTTTCTGATGAGTGTCACCCATCTGGGCACATTTCATATTTCATGCAACATATGGCAATTTCAAAGATGTTAGTCTGCATTAAAATTAATTGTTTTTAAACGCGAGGGATTCGGTGTAGTGTAAAATTCGAGTTGTAGAAAACTGTTTTTGATCAATTCTCTCTGGATGATTTTGGAGAAAG
>JAXGGA010010800.1:0-45220 GCA_038373865.1 Uloborus plumipes
GTTTACCGAGCTAAGCCTTGGCTTGAAATGTCGCATTTAAAATTGATTTGAACAACAATGTAACGATTTTAACAGTTGAGCAAAAAATTTAACTTTTTCAAACTTCAATCGCTTATAAGTCGCTTAAACGTGGATTTTCGAGATTCTCGTTACGCGGCGCTAGCGGAGAAACGTTCTAAAGAACGCATTTTTTTTAATCTTTCGAATGAAATCAAAATGGAGACGATACGATAATTATTTCGCTAGATAGAGTCAATTTTGTGCCCAAAAATTGAAGTTCGAATAAAAAACGAACCGACACTTTTTAGAGGGTGGGTCTAATTTTCGTCAATAGCCCGCGGGATAAGCTTCAAAATCATAAATTTTCTTGCAATTCGATAAAGAAATGAGCGAGTTTCGACCGGGTATAGGATTCGGCTTAGAGAAATAATATATGGAGATTTAAATTAAGTAAATACAGTACAAATTCAAAAGAATTCTTGCATAAATTACTCCTACTTACCACATAGGTTTATTTCACAATTTACTTTCTTTATAAATACAAGTATTTAAGTTCTACTTGGGTAACTTACATTACCTGCATATGTTGGTAACTTAAGTTACACGTTTTGATTGTAGCACAAAAAATTAAATAGACAATATTTTTGAAAAACCTTTAACTGTTTGCTTAACACACACTTATAAGATAGAAAATATAGCATTGTTAACATTGCATTGCCCTTTGTTTATGCACATCATGAACTTTAACACGTTTTTGGTAACTTATGTTACATAGAACAGTGCATTTTTGAAGTTAACATAAATCACTTAATTTACGTGAAAACACTCGTTTTAGCAATTTACAATATTGAATTAAAGTGTAATAATCAATATTCTTCCTTTAAAACAGTTATCTAAAGAAAAAAATTGAAACTTACCAACGTTGAAAGATTGACCATTTGCTTTGCCAAAAGTTAAATATTCCATTTCCAACTTCAAAGTGCTGCCAAAACTAAAAATACTACATTCTTGACAAAAAATTAGTATAAATAATAAACTTCTAACATTTTTAAACCGAAAAATATGTAAAACAGACGCATTGCTGTAATTTGATTTTTCCAACGCTTTTCCACACTTGCATGGAATTGCCCATATAAATTTTTCACAATTTTCAAGAAACAAAATATGTATCTTTCAGAGCTAAAGAAAGTTATAAGTTAATACAAAATCATTGCGAAATTTCTTCTCTAAAACTTTTAGACGTTATATTTTAGTAAAATTTCAACTGTTTCTAGTTCCAGAGTCGTACTTGATTAGATATGGAATCAAAACAAATTTAGAGCATGCCATTACCTACTCCTTAACACAAATCAAACATTATCCTTGGAAGCAGTCGGGCAGAACTTCTCACACACTCTGTAAAAAGTTAATGTTGTTTTTACAGTATAATACAGATGATGTTATAGTAATAAACTGTATAAAAAGCTAATTTTACAGTAATGAACTGTAAAGTTCTTAATTGTACAGTTTATGGCCGTAAGTTTTACAGTTTTAAAACCGGAAACTCTGCTGAAGTATTATACTGTTGCTTTTACGGTACAACACTGCTAAATGTCACGGCAATAAGCTGTAAAACTTCTCACTTTACAGTAAGAAACTGTAAAATTGCCTGTTTCACAGTTTATTACCGTCCATTTTACAGTTTTAAATTGAAACCTCGGCTGCCAGAATTGTACTGTAAATTGTAAAAACAGCAGTTCATTTTTTGTAGAGAAGTGAAATGAGTAAAAATAACAACTTCGAACAGAATATTAAGCAAATGCAAGTTTTAAATTGAAAACTTCGGAAAGTTCCCACGCACAACCCAACACCCCTTTTTTAAGTGGAATGGTTCGGGAGTGCTAGGCGCAGCATTCACGAACGTACAGTATATGTTATCTTGCTAATATTGACCATGTAACATAAAGCCAAAAGCTTTGTTGTGTGGGCGGAGACTTAAAACCAGCCTCTTGCTACCCTTTTCTCCCCTCTCTCCAACCTGAATTCTGACTACATCCATGAAAATAAAATGACCGCCATATTTTATTGCTATAAATGTTCCCCCTTTCTTAATTGACCTAAGCAAAAACACCTTATTGTTAGTAATTACTATCGGATGTACATTTACCAGCTTACATAATTACCATTATGACTCATTTGTAAAACATCATTTCTTTTACTGTTCTTAAATATTTCTTACTTCATTATAATATGTAGTATTATGTACTAGTTACCTGTCATATTGACTTCATTCGTATAATTACTAATCGTTTACATCTTGTAACTTTGAACGAGGAGAGAGAAGTTAGGACAGCCGCCTATATATTATCGGTAGGGCCATATCTGGAAATATCTAAATTTATTTTTACATGACAGCGAACACAGGTCCATAATAGTTAATTGCATAGTATTATATTCCTTACTATTAGTAGTTTATATCCAAATTATGTAAATTCGTCGTTGTGTTGAAACTAATTGTGCTTATGTCGCTGTTTACTCTTTGTTTTTAATTATTTAAAACAAATGTGAAGATTGTCCGTTGGACATTAGCTGAGAAGGTCTTGTTATCATTCAGGTCCCGCGGGGAGCAGTACTCTACTATCCTATGTATTGCAGTCATTTTGTATCATTAGAGAGAGCCAGAAAAACTTGAAAATATTTGTCTATCGCTTCTAATTGGAAAATAATTCATCTTAATGTCACTCGAATGATTTATATCAAGGCTATTCAATCACAAGAGTCCGCTCCGGACTCAAGAAAAAGCTATTAAGGTTTTCCATGATTGGGCTAATGAGCCACATGGCTTAACACTACTAAAGAAATGATTGGTCTTCCGAGTATGGTGTGTTTAAGGGAAAATAAAGTTTTCGACTTACCATTTGTTGAGATTTATTACACCGTTTTTTATATGTACATAACGCAGTACAAAAAAAAGTTGCTGAGATGTTTCGATAACGTGCTCCTGCGAACAAGACAAAATCTTTTTCAACATTAGTAATGCCGAATATCACTAAATTTTTTGAAGGTGTAATTAGCTCTTAGTGTTTAGAATAACTTATTTTATTTGTGTTTGTTCCCTCCCTACCCTGCGGTGGAAAATTTATACAAAACCTCCTAGTTTTGAACTTCATCACCAGACTGTGTGTTGATCTCCTGCTCAAAATATGTGAGATTGTTACATAGTAAAGAAAGGGATGAGGATATATGTTGAGAGTTAGTGGTTAGTTGGAAATGTTTTCGAACGAAAGATGGTTTTGTATCGTAAATTTTCTTTTGTCCAAAGTTGAAGATGAAAGGTAAAACAAATTTAGAGTTTAAATTTGTTTTTGCTTTTTATATTTCATTTCATTTACTTATGTTTGCTTTTAAAATTGTGGAGCAGTCATTTAGGCTTATTCTGAACTACATGGGTTAAAAAATTGAAGTTGACAAGAAACTGCAGGAGACCTAATACTGGTATCTATTTGCAAAGTTATGCTGTCTGTTATACGATCTTATTAAGGTTATAACTATTGTTATTTCGAGAAGAAAAGTTGGCAAATGGTGTATGACTAGTTGTGTTGTCCTATTACTTTGAATTCACTATTTGGAAGTTACTTTTGAATATCTATTTGAGGTTGCTGAAATCTCTCGTCCTACACTGTAATCTTCAAAACAATTATTGAAGTCTGGTGACGCTCTGAAATATAAATCAAAAGTTTTTGAAAGTTTACAAATTTCATTTTATTTTTGTCTCAAGGTTGCACTACTTTTTGTAAAAAAAAACTGATTTAATACCACATGCTTCACATGGTTCAAGATTCTTTAAAGCGCCAAGATAAACTCTGAGTCAGGTGAATAATTCCCTGCAAATTGTTTTTGTAAATATTAGTTCCTAGTTTTTGGTAACAATACAGTTCATTTCAACTTTTTCATCATTTTTATGCCACTAGATAGTCCAAATATGTGGGGGAGGGGGTGAAAAATTAAGAAATTGTACGCCAAAAAATTATTCTGCATAACTACCATTTCTCCATACTTTTTGTTGCTAGTGATTTTTATTCCAGGTATAATTATAACATAATGGCTATATTCGTAATTATAAAGCATCCTGAAGAATATTAATTCAATATCTCTATTAATATTTCCTAATACAATATTTAGTAGACAAAATTGTACAAGAAGTTCCGATTTTTTTTATAATTGTTCAGGTATAAACAACGTATCATTTATTATTGTTGCAATCTTATATGGAGCATAACTTGGTAAAAGAGGAAAGATTTTAAAATCAATACGGCAGAAAAAAGACTTATGAGAATGAAATGGTCGACTTCACACATGTTAGTTTGAGAGCATTTAGCACCTTTTCAATACTGTGCCCCCTAAACTTTCAGAAATTTTTTTTTGACAAACCCTGATGCACATAATGGACACGTCATTATCATCATGAACTATTTGAATATTTACTTTCGTATCTACCAGACTTGGAGTAACCGCCGATTACGTAATCGATTACAGTTTTTTTGTAATCGTAATCATAATTTGGAAATGAGACACTTGTAATCGTGTAATCGTAATTTTAATCAAGTATTTCTTGTGCAATCGTAATTGTAATCTTTCTTTCAGTAATCGTAATTTAGCCTAGTAATCATGTAATATGATCAAAATAAATAAATGGTTAATTTCACAGAATCTAATTAAAAATATTACTTGCTGTGCAATATTGTATGCTATTTTAAAGAAGGTTTAAATTTTACATGCTTCGTTTTCCTTCCACCTAAATAAAAAGGTGCACTGAAACTTCACCCCCTCCTTAGCAAAAATTTCTGGATCCTCCTCTGTATATATATTGTATATATTCCTCCCAAATCCGTAATCGTGTAATCGAAATCGTAAGGCATATAATAGTCGTAATCGATTACATTTTTTACATAATTTTCTGATCGTTACTGTAATTGTATTTGCGATTGGGCAGAGGACTGTAATCGTAATCGTAATCATAAAGTCCAATTTTTCATGATCGTAATCGATTACTTTTCTCGTGATTGACTCCAAGCCTAGTATCTACTATCTGAACTATTTGTATATTACTTTCGAATTCCTCGTTCTATGAGAGCCACATATCTCCGTTAACCCTTACCCAAGTAGCACACTTCATTTTTAAAATGTTTTAAAATGGTTATTAACGTTGTAACAACCGCTTAAAAACGTTTATAAAACGTTTAAAGGTTATTTGTGCTACCTGGTTGATTTGGCACATATCAAAAGTTTAAAAATTTTGACAAAAATTTTTTATTTTAGCTTTTTGGGGGTAAAATACATAAATATTATATAGTTAAAAAAAAATTTCAGTTGAAAAAATGAAAAGAAAATCGGTTTTATAAATTGTGTATCCTGTAGGATACACTGCCAAAGTAGCAAATAAGAATACATAAAACGTGGCTCACTCAATCACATTTTAACTAATTTGGCACTATTGTAAATTTTATAAACAATAAAAATAATAAGCAAATAATAAAAAAGTAAAAGAGAACACACCTGTAATCGACGTGATGCCATGTTGTTTTGGTAGAACACACTGTAACACTTATAAACTTAATACTGAAAGCGTTGCTTTGTAAATAGCCACAGTAAAGACAGATGTTGAAAAAGAAGGTTCGAATAATGCTATAGGTTAAAAGCCAGCCCCGAGAGGGCGCCTAATTCAAAATAAAAAATGTAGAAAGTGATGTATCTTGTAGGATACATTACCAAACTAAGGGTTAAGAGTATAAAAGAAAATCTAGTGGGGCCGAGGAATCATATAAGACTTGGAAAACCATGAGTTTCTACAAATGGGCCGCAGGCCAGTCGTTCCAAATTTGAGACTCATTCGATCACTCGATTTATCACCATTTATGTCTCAGAGACATTCCTTAAAGTAATGTAGCACTCATGACAAGAAGGGATTCTGAACCCTTCGTAAGTTGAATCAGCAATAATTATTGCTGATCTGTTACTTAAATGACATGTTTTTATCGGATAGAAAAGTGATGCCTAATCGTGTAAGACAGGGGTGGCCAACTTATCTGTCATTAAGGTCTCAGCCTTCTCGATTGGAAGGTCCTTCTGTGCAGAATGTGTCGAAATGTCCAAACATGAGTGATATGCAATTTAGGTGAGTATTTTTGCGTATTTAATATTTTCAGTTAAGGAACGGGTTAGGAACTCAATAGGCAAGAAGATACTTGTAGGATAACTTACAGGGATAAACTATAAAATAGTTGTGAGATTGATCTTTAAGAATTGAGTGCTTCTTAAGTGAGAGGTTAAGAACAGTAGTGCTTCTCGTTTCCGATACAATCTTAACTAATATTAGACAACTCCATTGTTTGCTTGTTGTATTGATAAGTTGCATTATCGTATTGATAAGTTAATAAACATTTTATTGCAATACGTGTTTAAAAATTTAAAATTACATCTTTTACACATCAATTCCATCTTTGTTTCCCCTTAAGGACAAAAGCGTTTTACTTGGACAATCAGTAAGAGTTGACGAATTTCTTATTAATTGAGCTTTTCTTTTCTTTTGAAAAACTAGATCGATTACATAGCATTTCTTATTTTTTTTTTGTCAGTGGCGCCTAACCTTCGGCCCGCGGGCCACATCCGGCCAGTGAAGATGATCCGTGTTGCTCATTGTTTGTTAAATGTTACATTCGAAAAGCAGTATCAATGGTCATGTTACACATTTGGAAACAAATATTTGAAAATTGGTTTGTGAGAAAAACTAATGCATTTAGTAAAAGAAGCATCAGATAATGATAACAAAACCTATTGGTTTGCAATTTTCTTTTCATTTACATATTTTCCTATACTATTTAGAATCTATTAAAAATGTTTTGAAATTTTATACGCGTTGTGACCAATGAGGATCATTTTGAAATGGAGTGCGGCCCTCGGTTAGAAAAAGGATGGGCAGAACTGTTTTATGCTATTGCCATCATACTATTATAAAAACAAACGGAACTTTTCTAAAACTATGACAGAATTCACTGTTACAAGAAAAATACGGTTTACCACATTGCTAAAAGAATGTGTTGAACAGCTAATCAGTGAGTTTATGAGAAGCAAATCCAAAGAGCTACAATACAGTTATTTCAAAACAGAATAGATCATTATTGTCATTATGGGACTTATAAAGGCACAAAAACTAAATAACAGTTAAATTTTTTCTCTTAAATTCAAGCGTTCATGTTACGAAACTTCCGTGTCATATTTATTATCATCAAAAGAATGATCTAAACTGCAAGATGAATAAATCAGTTCCAATTCTTGTGAATAAGTACAACAGCCCCTTACAGGACCTGAGGGATTCCACCACACGCTTCTTCCGGCGTCTTTTTATCTGCAGCAACACCCCTACAATTGCAAATTATAATTCCAACGTTCATGAGGCACTAATACGCAGAGATACTCTGCAGTATTCTGAAATATCTTTGCGTATTAGTACCTCATGAATATTGGAATTATAATTTGCAATTATTGCACTAAGGTATCAAATTTCTTCGCCCCTTCAATGTTTTATTTTCTAGTTTCTGATTCAATATCATCTAACCATCTAGATCTTTATCTTCGTTTAGTTCAGGTGCACTCAGGTTTTTTGAGTGTCAGTACCTTAGTGGGGTTATCCTTTGAAGTTTTCCAAACTTAGTCCTGCCATCTCAATCTATTACTATGACTATGGATGGTTTGTGTTAATTGTAGTTTTCTAAACCTGTGCAGTTCAAAAATGTGTCTTGATCTTAAACGTCCTCTTTCCTGTACTTGCCCAAAGATTTCTCTAAGGATTTTTCTGTTTAAACCAGGGGTGGCCAACCTTTTCAGGGAGAGTGCCACTATCTGAAGAGCAAAAGCTCAGCGTGCCACATTGTATTTTCCAACAAACTGAACATAAAAAAAAAATAAAAATAGGTTTTTCATTGACTATATAATTCTTCTCCAAATATTTTTTTTTTCTCGCAAATCTGAGTAATTGAAATTAAAATGATAGTAAAGATAAAAGAAGTCCGAACTTAACAGTTATTGTTAAACACTTTCATATGTTCTGTCAGTTGGGTTATGCTTAAAATAGAAACAAATAACATGAAACATTCTATTCTAAAAATTAAGCAGTCTGTACTCAATGTGGTTAATGAGTCTGTATCTTTTTTTACCAAGTCTTTAATTTCAGGATTAGTTTTTGAGAATCCTAAGAAGTTGAAGCGTTTTAAGTGCTATCAATTAATGTTCAACGGTATTTAGATTTTTACGCATTTATCGCCAAAAATATTTAACAATGTATCTTGAACCAAATCTATGACAGCGCAGGCGGCTTAAGTTTGTAAATAACAAGTAGGAATGTCTAAAACCTAAATGTCCACAGTGTCTTGCAAAGAAATAGACAAAGAATTTGAAAGGTTCAGCATTTTTTTTATCATCTTGAAAATCGTGAAGCCTAACACTGAATGAATACTTAAAATAGGTGCAAAATTTTCTCCATATATCATTGGGAAATTATTAAATTTGGATTGCTTACTTTTAGTATTAATTTTAATTGTGTTATTCTTTTTTTTTTCAAAATAAAGAGCAAGAAAGTTTCATTATAAAAAAATGTAAAAGGTCTATACTAGTTTAGGAAACTCTTTTTCTGTACAATCTTAAATTTGAATAACTTAAATGTCGGATAATAAGAGATAAAATAGCAAAACTCAATTGCTATTCTTCATTTCTAAGTAGCAAGTCCTCATTGCTTTCCTTCCAGAAATTTAAAAAAACACACTCCCTAAAATTCTGAAATCTTATGACTATTTTTCCTTTGGATAGAGCTATCGCATATTTCAATGAAGAAGTACCTTGTCATACTCTTCTCTTTCTCCTAGGAAATGTTCACAAAACATTCAGAGCTCTAATTCGTAGTTTGTTAATGCAGTGAACTCTACAGGGTCACCAACAGAGGAAGAGTCTCATTTCTTGGCAAAGAGTTTGTGATAGATAATTTAATGACACTTTTGAAGCGTTTTTAACAAATAATTTCAAGAAATGTAAGAAAAACGATTTTAGGTCAATAGTCTTCATTTGTGCAAACATGCCGAATTCTGTCCAATCTGGTTTTTTTTTTTAATTTTAGTTGCAGAGGTTTTTTTTTTTTTTTTTGAAATTTCATCACCTGTAGCTGAAACTATTGCAGATCAAGAATCCATTCTGCAGCATCGAAAGTATCATATGCGTTAAGAACAAATATGCTTTCTAAAGCATTGTCTGTAGTGTCACAGCTTTCGTTGGATATCGGAAGCTAACGCTAAGTACTTTGCAATATTGCAGTTCAGATAATTTGTAAGCCAGCCTGTGCCTCTGAAACTTAATCGTCAGAATATCATTATATTTATCAGTTTAAGGGTTTCAGTTTTTATCAGTATTTTTGGGATCGACTTTTTCCTCAATTTTGGAATTTTTTCAAAAAGGCTTCGCGTGCCACTGTTCCTGCTCTGCCGTGCCACATTGTGGCACGCGTGCCGCGGGTTGGCCACCGCTGGTTTAAACTGTCGTGTGGTCTGTGTTTCTCTGTGTTTGATCTATGTTTCATTTCCCTTGCTTAGAATGATTTTAAGAAAACGAAATGTACGAGGGCTGTCTGAAAAGTTTCCGACCTAACATAGACAAAATATTTTTATCGTCCAAACTGGCTGTTACTTTTTGACATAGTCTCCTTGTAAGTCCACACACGTCATCCTGTAATGCTCCCATCCTTTTAACCCATCCAAAAGTAATGATGAAAATGTGTCCTCAAAAAAGTTGTTGACAAAATTTATGACCTCCTCATTTGAAGAAAACCTTTGTCCTCCAAGTGCTTCTTTCAGCTTAGGGACCAAGAAAGGGTCGCTTGGGGCCAGGTCTGGTGAGTAGGGTGGATGTTCAACGATTTCGAGCCTTAACTCGTGAATTTTGGCCATTGAAACCACTGAGGTGTGAGCAGGAGCATTTTCTTGATGAATAAGAACTTTTTTCTTTTTCAAATGCGGCCGTTTTTCTTCTATTTCCTCCTTCAATTTGTCAAGGAGAGTAGAATAGTATGCTCCTGTTATGGCTTTTCCCATTTTAAGGTAGTCAATGAATATCACTCCATGGCTATCCAGAAAACGGCCGGCATCACTTTTCCTGCAGAAGGAATTGTTTTGGCCTTTTGTGGAGCTGTTCTCACTTTGCAGTCCATCGTTTTGACTGCGTTTTTGTTTCTGGAGTACTGAGGAATCCAAAAACATCCACAGTGATAAGTCGTCCGAAAAACTCTGGTTCTTTGTGCCAGAAGTGCGCTGCAAATGTTCATTCGGATACGTTTCTGGTCAAATTGAGCAAACGCGGCAGTCAAAGTGCAGCCAGCTTCCGCGTGCTTAATTTCTCATTTAAAATGTGGCATGCGCACTCCTTTGAGATATTCATAGTTTCTTCAATATATCTTACCTTCAATCTGCGTCATTCAGCATGATTTGATGAGCTTTAGTAATGTATTCATCAGTGGTAGCAGTTTTGGGTCAACCTGAGCGTTCATGAACACTCAACCTGGTACGGCCACGTTTAAATTCCGCTAGCCAAAATTTTATGGTTGTAGACGATGGTACAGAGTCCCCATACACAGAGTGCAACTTCTTTTCAATTTGTGCAGACGCATTTCCTTTTTTAAAACAAGTATCGAATCAGAGCTTGATATTCGATTTTTTCCATTTTTCAAAAAAACTGTTGGAGCAACTCACTAGTGTGGCTGTCATGCACACAATTTGAACTAAAAATAGCCAAAATTACGGTTCCAAGTTTCCAAAAGACTCCTTAATAGGAACATCTCTCTTTGTTTCATAAGCTTTGCCCTTTTCATACCGAGGTCGGAAACTTTTCAGACAGCCCTCGTATATATGCTCCTTCCGTCCCAAATCAACCTCCATTGTTGGACTGATAATATTGTCCAATACGAGGTGCTACATTTTAGTACTTTTTATTTTTATTAAGTACTTAAACTGATAGTTTTATCCAAAATGAGTTGTTATATTTGAGTACTTTTATACTAATTACTGGAACTGATAATTTTGTCTAAAATGAGTTGTTGCACTTGAGTGCTTTTGCACTAAATATTTCAGCTGATAATTTCATAATTTTAGTTTAAAGTTTCTCTGACAGTTCAGGATGCCCGTTATCAGTCTGCAACATTATCTTACCAAGCATTCTCTCCTTGAACCAGTACCAACTTACTATCAAAAATCTAAGGTTTGCACACGCTTAAGCCACGACCCATTTTTAAAGATTCTATTCAATCACACAAAACTATTTTCTAGCTAATTAAACATAAATCCATTAGAAAGCAAACTGATCTATCTGGTAAACTGTTGGTAGAGGCCTTGCAAAATAAGGCGTGGCGGAAGAGTGCGAAATCTGGATTTTACAAACTACAAGGTTTATTAAATTCCAAGACTGCGGCTATTACAACGGAATGAATAATAAAAACAAACAGATCTCTAATGGTATTCAAAGTAATCACCTCTTACACTCACACAGTTTTGTATCCAACGGGACAAATTCAGAAAAAACGCCTAGTACTCTTCTGAAGATATGCTTCTAAGTTGAGTGGTTACGTCTTTCTTTATGTCCTCTACATTCTAAAATCAATGCCCTTCTAGAGCAGTGTTTAGTTTTAGGGTGTGCCTATCAGGCTTGGAGTAACTGCCGATTACGTAATCGTAATCCGCGTAATCGATTACGTTTTTCTACAATCGTAATCATAATTTGGAAATGGGACACACGTAATCGCAATTTTAATCACATATTTCTTGTGTAATCGTAATTGTACTCTTTCTTTCAATAATCGTAATGTTGCCTTGTAATCGTGTAATCTAACTTTTTTTTTTTTTTTTCAAAATATTTTTGCACATATGTTAATCTTAGTTTACTATGCTTAGTATTTTTATGTTCCTAATTTTAATCAATAAGTTTTTAAAAGATGGAAAAGTTTCACATTTATAGATTTTTAAAACATTTTTTACGTTTAAAAGATGTTAAATTTTACTTGAAAATTTTATAAAAATTTCATTTAGGAATTTAAAGAGAATTTCAATGAGATTTCTTTTAGAACTTTATAATTTCAATATTGATTACATGTAGACAATTTATAAATTGCCAATAATATATTTATATATTTTTCGTGATAAATTTTTTACCAAAATAAATAAATGATTAATTTAACGGAATATAATAAAAAATCTTACTTGCTGTGCAATATTGTATGATATTTTAAAGAAGTTTTAAATTTTACATGCTTCGCTTTCCATCCACTTAACTAATAAGGTGCACTGAAACTTGACCCCCCCCCCCCCTCTAACAAAAATTTCTGACTCCTCCTCTGTATATATAAAAATATCCTCCGAAAACTGTAATCGTGTAATTGAAATCGTAATCGGCGTATAATAATCGTAATCGATTACATTTTTACATAATCTAATCGTTGCTGTAATCGTAATTGCGATTTGGCAGAGAACTGTAATCATAATTGTAATCTCCAAATTTTCATGCTCGTAATCATAATCGTAATTGATTACATTTTCTTGTAATTGACTCCAAACCTGGTGCCTATTAAATTCCACGACGCGGTACGTGTAGTTAATGGCTGTAAATATGTAAGAACACGAGCTGCCCTGAAAAGGCATCGATTTCATAACATAGAGGACAGAAAGAAAAACGTAAAAGCTCAACTTTGAAGCATATACTGTCTGATTTTCTTATGTAAAACCTTCGGCGCATTTACGCATACGTCAGGTCTTACCAAAATAGGGGTGTTATTTAAGATAACAATATGTGGAAGAATAAGAAGAAGCATTTTGGGCCGTATCAAAAAACGGAGGACGATGCTAGTTTCAGATACATAGTTTAGTTGAATATGGCAAAAGAATAACAAAAAATGCAAGTTTTAAATTGAAAGCTTCAGAAAGTTCCCACTCACTATCCATCACCCATTTTTTAAGAGGAATGATTCACGAGTGCTAGGCGCGGCTTTCACGGGCGGGCAGTATTCAGAGGTCTACGAAACATGTTTCCAGAATTTGTATCGCCGAGCACAAAAGCGTGTGGGTGCTGGAGGAGACCATTTGAAGGACTATCTAGCGGTATACTGTCGGCCCCGCTTAAACGAATATTGTCGGTTCCAAGAAATATTATTCGATTAAGCGGGGTATTCGTTTAAGCGGGGATCTTTAATATTGCGTCTATATGACACGATGCTAGGATTTTTTATTCGTATAAGCGGGGTATTCGTTCATCCGTTACCCGATTAAGCGGGGACGGCAGTATTTGTTTTTTATTGTTCACTCCATTTAGTCCCAGTCCGGAAACTTTATTGACACACATTGTAAATAGGTACTGATTTGTGGAGGGAATACTTAGCAATTAGTGGAGCGACATTGATGTCGATGCTTTCAAAATATCATTATTTTTGTTAAAACATCGATTTTTTTACCGTCGATGTTTCCTTTTTTGACATCGATGTTTTACGTTATATAGTTTTTTAATATATCCTTTAAAAATGTGATTATGCACTATAAAAAATGAACGTTGTTTTTACAGTATAATACAGCTAATTTGATAGTAATAAACCGTAAAAATTGCTAATTTTGCAGCAATAAACTGTAAAATTTCTAATTTTACTGTACTAAACTGTAAAATTACTAATTTTACGGTAATAAACTGTAAATTTGCTAATTTTAGTTTATTCGCGAGCATTTTACAGTTTTAAACTGGAACATCTGCTGCCAGTATTACACTGTTGTTTTTATAGTATAATACAGTTAAATTTTACGGTATTGAAATAAAATTGCTAGTTTTACAGTTTATTACTGTGCATTTTAGTTTTAAATTGGAACCTCGGCTGCCGGTATTATACTGTAATAACAACAGTTCGTTTTTCGCAGTGTGTTGACAGTTTACAGTTATTAGGAAAGTTTTATCATCAATTAGTCATTGCAAGAGCTATCGCACCGGAAAAACAATTAGTTGTCAATAGAAGTAGGCTAATGTTGCAAAAAAGTTAACAATCCTTTTTTTCCAGCGCACTGTTTAAAAAAATACTGAGTTTTCTTAAGTTTTGCACAAATATGAGTGCTTTTATTAGTTTTCCTGGAAGATATGAAGCTATATTATTGTGCATGCTCTCAATAGATAGTTGCTTTAAAAAACAAGTTTTACTTTAAATATGTGCTTAATATGATGCATTTCAAGTTTCTACAAATATTTATAATCTTTGAATATTAGTTGAGTTACGATTTGTATAATACCTCTTTCAACCTTTTATTATGCAGATTTCATTTCCGCTTCTTCAATTTCTTTCTTTCTTTTTTTGTGTGCATGGTTAGCAACTTTGAAACATTTTAGAAATTTCTCTAATTGATTCGCATTAACTATCAAATAACTAACTTTTAAGTTTTGTGATTTTTAGGGGCAATTAAAAACATGAAATGAAATGCTTCCAATTATTTTGTATTGATGTTTGAATTTTGCATTTTGTGTGCATAAATGGTCTTTTTTTTTCACTTTACATTACCTAATTTAAAATGTTAATAATTAATTAAACCATTAACTTTTCTTTGACAGTTAAATACTTTCTTGAAAAAAGAAGGTTCAAAACCTTCTTTTCTAAATTGATTGCAGTAAATATAGTTCTAGCATTAAAATATTACTTGGAGTTCATTATGCAGGAATGTTACATCAAAAAGTTTCGTGTTTCAGATCATAATCATAAAGGCTTCAAAACATCTATGTTTTTGAGTCTATGTATCGATATACCATGCTTGTTTTGAGGGCGATTCTCTGTAAACTCGTAATTAGCTGTCCGAACTGAGCATTTTAAAAATAATAAAGTGTAATAAAGTAATTATCGCTCTTAATTCAAGTAAAGGATTAATACTCTGTGGTCCAATTGTATTTGGAGCGATAACAATTTAATTTTTTTTTACCAAAAAACACAGACCCCTGGCTGTCCTAATCCTATAATCAAACACTTAAAGGCAATATTTCAAAACACCTATTAACACTACATAAATTTGGCAATTAATATCTAAAAATAGAAAAATGCAACCATATCTTTTTTATGAAATAAAGTCTAATTACGTATTTCTAAAATTTAAAATTGTCGTGTAATTTTTGTCCGGAGTGTTTTCAAACAGTCCCCTGCCACAAATTCAAAGCTGCAATAGAAAAAATCTATTACTCTAGCAAATGTTCTTTGGCATGAAGTTTAAAGTAATCAGTGTGAATTTGCCGAAATTGCTGAGAACGATGTTGAAACGCCACTTTTTTTAGTTTGAAAGCCACATTTGCGATGAAAATGAATATCTTGGTCCTCTGTTAAGTGATTTTATTAATGTTAATTAGTTTAATTTTGAAACATTTTTGAGTTATTATGTTCACAATTTATGCCTAAATTTATAGGTAGTTTCGTAACTAATTATGTTCCAATTATTTTGCAGATATTACTCAATAAAGTGGAAATACACAGTCCCCTGCCTAGTTATACAAGGCAGGGGACTTACCTCCTATCATGATTTATCAGAAAAACACAAACTTCAATTGGTCAATTGGTCCTCTTTCGAATCAAAGTAATAGATTCATTTCCTGAGCAGTAGTATAATGATACGAACATTTCAAAAAAACATGCCCGGACAGATTCTGTATGGAAAATTACGAGTTTACAGAGAATCGCGCTTAATTTTGAACATCTATGTTTTTCCTCGATTTCGTAACACTATTAGCAATTGGTGTTTATTGGTAGCATAGCATCCTGAAATATTTAAAACTGTTTTAAAAGAATCATAAAATCATCAGTATCAATAATAAGAACAGAATATTCAAAACAAGCAACTAACTTAGAATGGAGGCGGAAGAAGTAATATATTTAACATTATGTTATGCAAATAAATATTACAATTAAAATTAATTGTAATTCTATCGTGTTAAAACTTGTTCTACATTTTCATAAATTGCTTACAGTTTACTAAAAATGACTTCTAAAAATCCAAAAAGTAGGGACCAAAAGTAATTAATTGCACAGATGGTTGAGAATCTGCATTGAAATTTAACCTTGCTGAAAACCTTGTGGAGAATTCCACTCTTTTTTTATTGAATTTAAATGTAACCAAATGTATCATTGGTTTACTGAGCTCCGTTGTCTTTCCAAGGTAAAATACCCTTTTCTTATTTTTCTACCGTTTCGATTACTGAAGACAAATTTTTACGACTGCACAGAATGAGAAAAGATGTCTTTCGGTGTACATCAGATTAAAACTAATTTAATGAGCTATAAATTCTTAATGATGTGATTCATACACCAGTGACTTTTTTTTTTAAATGCATTTAAATACAGCCTAGCTTCATTGGTTTACTGCGCTCCGTTGTCTTTCCAAAAGTAAAATTCCCTTTTCTTACTTTTCTACCGTTTCGATTGCTAAAGACAAATGTTTACGACTGCACAGAATGAAAAAATACATCTTTTGCTTTACATCAGATTAAAATTAATTTAATGAGCTATAAATTGTTAATGATGCAATTCATACACCAGTGACTTGACGCCCCTAGCGTTGATTTAGTCACTCAAAAAACTCAAGAGTATGCAGAATTACTGGACTAACAGATATTCTCTCCAGAAGGTCTACATACAGCAAGAATTTAATCTGTATCATGTAAACATTTCATACTTCACGCAATCACATAACTTATTTAAGTTGTTTTCGTTGTTTTTCAGATATGGAAGACAGGCTTCTTCATTTAAAAGGTCAAATGCTCTACATGGAAGAATGGAAGAGTATGGCTTATCTGGGGACCCCAGTGTAAGTGCTCTTTCTCTACGTGGAAGAATTTAATGTTAATAACTTGTTGCGATCTAGAGGGGTGAACGTTTCAAGCAATGCCCTTTTTACGACAGAAAAACGCCACATAAATTAGAAGCAGTATCATTCGTCGTAAATATAGATGTCATTTTCTCTGCCTCACCGGTGCCGGCGCTTTGAAATTTGCAGAAGATGAATATCTGCTAGCTTTTGAAATTTTTATGAAAAAATCAAGATGGTTCATTATGTCTAATAAAAATGACGTACGTATTAAGTCAGCGGTCAGCGGCCTGAATTGACTAAAAATCTGCTTTCTAAATTTGGTTTAAGCAGAAGATCGACTTTGTGCCAAAGCGTGGTAGGGGATGGATGCATACGTTATTGACTCAAACGGATGCGTTGCATACGTTACCGTCAAAGTATAATATGCAGTTATTTTATAGAATACCTAGTTATTCCATGAAATAACTGATCGTGTCCGTTAAAATGTGAAATGTGTTAATAATTTGATACTTTCACTAGTTATTCTATGAAATAACTATGTATTCTATGAATTAACTAAGGAGAGATAGTTAAAGTATAACATAAATAATTTATCCATATTAAAATAACTAGGTATTCTATAAATAAACTAATGATAGACAATTAAAATGAAAAAGAAGCAATTTATCTAATTTATGCAGCGTATAAATAGTATTTATGGAAACGTACCGTAAAATCATTTGTTACAACAATGATTATTTGGTATTTTTGCCGTCCTGCAAAAATTATTTTTATTTGAATTCGGAATGAACGTTTTTTTCCCCGATACTTCCCATAATGTTAAACGAAACGTAAATGTACCTTATACTAAAAACCAAGATATATGATATAGATTATTTAACACTTTAACGGGCTGCAGATCGTTATTCTATGAAATAACTAGTTAAACCATGAAATACAAGAGAGTTTTACACTTTAACGGACACCATCAGTTATTTCATGGAATAACTAGGCATTCTATAAAATAACGGCTTTCATACTTTAACGGTAACACATACACGAACAAATTGGAACTCTACTGACTTCAAATTGTGAGTCAAATTTTATCAAGAAATGACTTCGATACTTATCAAGTAGAGGTATTGAATGACTAAAATAATGTTTTTGTTCACCCACATCAAAATGTATTGACAAATATAAAAACAAGTATATTGATTGTTTTAAATTAATAAAAGAGTAATTATAAAAAGATCCGGTAATTTTTTTTAAATTTTGGCAACATTTTCAAATAAATTTTGATTTAGACCCTCAGCATAAATTTTGTTCCAGAAATTAATGTTTATTAATTCTACTCAAACAGAAAGCAAAGTTCAAAAAATTGTCACGATCGACTCAAAGTGGGCGCGAGATCAGCCAGTCGTTCACGAGCGACGGGTTGCCAACATTGCATCAGATAGTCATATTTTGCTCAAAGCTTTCTAAAATCATCAGATGAAAGCAGAATGTATGAAAAATGTTCAAATCAGGAATTCAGCCCCAAAGTTAGCGATGAGGATTTTGAGATACTACCTAAAAACTGAATTTTCAAACAATGAATAACATGAAGCACATTTTTAATAACTGGTTAAGAGACTCAGTTTGGCAGGGTTTACACCGCCAATTAGAAGAGAGAGAAAAAACGTAATAATTAAGTTCATACTCTGATTAAAACGACACACAATGGAAATCTGATAAATTCACAACGTAAAATGACACAAAATAGTGTTTTAACCCTTTAACTGTCAAGTTATTTTGATTTTTAACACTTTTCCAAGCACAAACCCGAGAAACAGTCGGGTTTGACAAAGAAATGAAGCCGAAATAAACGTTTCCCGATATATATTCGGGTATAACAATACGATGCACTCAAAAAAAAAAAAAAATACCCCGAGTAATGCTCGGGCGTGACATTTTCGAAAACCAGCTGTGCCCGAGACTATCTCGGGCATGACAGTTAAAAGGTTAATTGCAAGAGAGAATTCGATGCTTTGACAATACATTTCTTGACAATAGACAACTTGGTTTCAAATTCTTCCGGCGTAAATGGCCGCATTATCCTCAAAACTATTTTGTTATTTTAATTGATGTAACATTATTTTTTATTTATTTGTTGTTGTTTTTTTTTTTTTTTTGGAAACATTGCGTGTATTGTACACACACTGATTTAGCAATCAAAAATTTATTTTTAGACCATTAATAACAGTGCTCACTTTTTCTTGAAAATTATAAAAAATTTTAAAGCTTTAATTTTATTAAAATTCTAACACTTTTTTTATTTTGCTCACATTTTCAAAATATTTCTTGCTCAATGACCATAATAATAACCTCTGAAAATCTTCACGCCATCTGCTTAAATATTTGATAGAAAACATTCCAGCCTCAACTGCGTTAAAAGTCAAGAAAGTGTTTCATATATTTTGCTAACCCGCTCTAAGAACTTTAGTTTCGGTTTTTTAATTCTTAATTTGTATTTTACTACTTGAACTATGCTTTAATATTACGTTAAAGCAGTATCTGTAGCAAAAAACTAAGGAACTAAAAAAACACCCCAGCGCATAAATAAAAAGCGATTTGAAAAAGCACTTGAAAGTTTTGCTTTGGGCCATTGGCGTGTTTTCTACGGGTAAGTAAATCTAACACTATATCATTGGATATGTTACACAGTGGTTCCCAACCTGTGGGTCGTGACCCCAAATGGTGTCGCGAAGGAATTCTTATTGCGTCGCGACATTATCCCTAGATTAAAAAAGTATATTATAGAAAATTTAAAAACTACTATGAAGCAAGAAAAAATTCTCATCGCAGTTTTGCAATACTTGAACGCAGTGGAGAATCTAAACGTGAGGCTATGGGACTGTCTCAATCGCCCCCCCCCCCCTCGCCAACCGTTATCGTTTTTACAATATCTGGTCATCAGGTGTTTGCATTACGAATAACATCCATACGTGACTTCACAGATGGCGCTATAAAAATTAAACAATTCTTCAGATTAATTGTTTTTAGTGCCATCTACTGAAAAACAAATTATATATTAAGACCGGATGTGTCACTAATGTCATAAAAATCTTTTTCAATGTGAGAGTATTGCAAAGATTAAAAAAAAACTATTTTAAACTCTACTTGTATCTTTTTGAACAGAAAAGAAGTATTTAGTTCATCTTAAACTGATTTTAGATATGTATGGTCTGCTTTTCCATTAGTTACCAGTTTTTTTCTTATTTAGTTGATTAAACTAAATATGTTTTTAACCGTTACTCGCAGTCAACGAATAAATTTGTATTCATGTGAACCTCTGCTTGAGATTAAAAGAGTTCAGGGGGTAAAATTGCCCGAGTTGTTTGCGACACCAACAGCGTGGTCCCTAATAGGGTCGCGACATTATTTTAAATTACTAGAGAAAAGAAAATTTAAAAACTTCTATTAAGTAAAAGAAAAAAAACTCAATGCAGTTTTGATTAGCATCAATTCTTGAGTGCAGTGGCGAATCCCCCCTTCCTCAGACTAGAAACGTAGCCCCTCCACTAACATCTTCTAAGTTTATTTAAAAGTTCGGTTTAAAAACTTTAAGCTCTTCAAATTTCTCATTATTTAACTCCCCATTTTTGGAACCTATGGTTTTGAATGCTTAAGAAATGTGTTCATGAAATGTCATTATAAACTAGCAAGACAATTCGACATCGTTTTTGCAATAGCTGGTTAAGTGTTTGCATTACGAATAACATCCATATATGATTTCACAGATAGTGCAATTGAAATTGAACATTTTTTCAGATTAATTGTTACTAGTGCCATCTACTGAAAAACAAGCTATATATTAAGACCGGATGTGTCACTAATGTCATAAAAAATACTTTTCAATATGGGAGTATTGCAGAGATTTAAAAAAAAAGAAAAACTGTTTTAAACTCTACTTATAGCTTTTAAAACAGAAAAGGAGTATTTAGTTCATCTTAAACTGATTATGTATGGTCTGTTTCTCAATTAGTTACCAGTTTTTTTCCCAGTTAGTTGTTTTTTGAACTAAATAAGAAATAGGATTCTTGTCTCACGGCAAAGAATAAATTTGCATTCACGTAAATAGCTTGCGACACCAACCTCTGGGGTCGCAAAGTTATCATTAAATTAAAGTAGAAAAGAAAGAAAAGTTGAAAACTACTATCAAGTAAACGAAAAAAAAATTCTCAATGCAATTTTGAGTAGCATCAATACTTGAGCGCAGTGGCGAATCCAAACGAGGGCTCCCCCTTCCTTCCTCAGACTAGAACCGTTGCCCCCTCCCCCAACGTCTTCTAAGATTACCTTAAAGTTCGGATTAAGAACTTCAAGCTCTTCAAATATCAGTGAAAAAGTCAACGATTTCACATCACCAGACAACCTAAACTCGTCTAAAATTTAGTTTTTTAAACAATATCAAATAATTTCTTGGGGAGAGTCTCTGCACCCCAAATTCTACTCTGATATCATCAAAACGGCCTATAATTACGTTTTTAGGAGTTAATTTTGAAATTTTCCAGGGAAGAGTCCCGAACCGAATCTATCCCCTTAACTCCATCCAAACTGTCCAACAATTGAGAGTTTTCAATTTCGAAAAAGGAAAATCTGGGGTTTTGCCTGCTGACCCCTCTATAGTTTAAGATCATCTAAAATTGGTTTTAAGGACTAGAACTTCAAAAAAAAGTCCAGAGGAGGGTTTCTGAACAGTACTCTCCCTCACCGAAGGTATGCCTATTTTTCAGCATAAATTTTGAAAAAATTCTGGGGGAGTTCCCTAACCCCTCGATCCCCCCTTCCCATCTCATTGAAACTCGTCTAAAATAATGTTTTTGAACTTCAATTTTAAAATTTTTGCAAGAGGGTTTCCGAAACCAAACCTTTTTTTCTAATGTTATCAAAGATAGCCTATAATAGTGTTCATACTACATCAGTTGCAAAAATTTCCCGAAGAAGACCTCAACCCCATCCCTTCCCTAAGCAGAAACAAAGATGGTCTACAACTGCGTGTTATAAGGTACTATGCTTTCGAAAGCTTTAAAAGTGCCCCTGATTCCCCCCCCCCCCGGTCTAAAGATTCATTTCTAGAACCTTTTGAGCAATTTCCGAGGAAATGACTTCGAGCACCACCCATACAATTCTATGAACCTTTTATCCTAATAGTATCATTAGAGAACGTCTAAACTACTATTTTAGCACTAGAATTTCGAAAATTTTCCGTTTGAGGATCTTTGCGAAAGTTACACTATCGGCTCATATTGTAGATTCTCTTTTTCCGTTTACAAAATAAAATTTTCCTCATTTGCTTGCCCGCTACGCTAGTAATCCCTCCCCCCTTTCCGCTAAAGACGAAAGCTGGGCTCTCTCCCTGGCTATTTATATGCTTGAAGCAAATTGAGTGGCTACAAAACTCCCCTCCCCATTTCTACAATCATTGTGTGTTATCAACTAAGCACAAATGAAATTGATTTATCATGCGAAATAGCCAGGCCCGTCATTTAGGGGGGTCAGGGGGGGTCAATTGCCCCCCCCCCTGGCTTTGAGAAATCAATGTATTTACATATAAGTGGGCGTGGTTCTTTGTAATTTCCGATGAAATTGCATAATGTTTGGACCCTTTGCCACCCCTGGAAAAACCTGAAATGACGTCCCTGGCAATAGCTATAATGTGAGTATTTACACATATATATATTTGTATTAATAAAAGGGTTAAAAATGGGTCGCGACGTGAAAAAGGTTGCGAAATATAGTTGCATCTAGCAATAAACAGAAGAGTTTAAAGACCTCCTTAGGATGTTTCTTAAAATTGAAGACCTAAAAAAAGTTTTAAACTACCAGTGGTCGAGAAAGGGGGGAACAATAATTATACCTACACTTTGAACCAGCGCATGCGAGTAGAATTTATCTTTTTAAAACAAAACTCATCAAACATTAGCAGTAAATTTCACTGTTTCAACGGCTTGTTACAACGTTTGATGATTTTTCAGCATGCGTGACTTGGATGCAATGCTGCACACGGGTCTGTACATCAACGATCTGAGTATGCATGATTTCAGCAGAGACATGGTACTAGCAGGGCAACAGCAATCGGCAGAATTGAAACTCGCTTTAGACCAGGTAAGTAACTTCCATCACCCAAAAATTCAACTAATTAAAATCTGTCAATAAATTAAATTTGCCCCGTTTTACTTAGCATGAAACGAAACACAATCTGTGTCCTCTATTCAATGCTGTTTGCATTTAAATATTGTAATGATTTCTACAGCGAGTTAAACCCTATTTATAGTTACCGTACTTCAAGAGTTCATGCAGGGTGATTCAAAACAATAGTGAAGTTACAAAAGTGTACATTTCTAATATAAGTAAAAATTGTACTAAAGTGAAAATATGTATACATCCTTAGATCATTCATAGGATCAGGCCAGTCATTTAGGGGTGACAGGTGTGGTCAATTGCCCTCTAGCCTGACTTTGAGAAATCAATATATTTGTATGTAAGTGAGAGTGGTTCTGCTTGTATGGGGGTAATTTACATTGAGTAAACACCGAAATGCCGATTAAACTTTTATTCAAAATTCACAGAAAATAAAGGAAAACGGTCGCACAATACACGTGAGGGAAATCATCGATCGATTCAAATTGTCATTTTGTTGAACTTCAGCAGTTAAAATCAAATTTTCCTCACCTTCCAGGAACTCCAGAAAAGTCGCCAGCTGGAAGAATCCATGAAGAGGCTGGACACCGAGATGAAACGCACGGATGAGCTCCTGTATCAAATGATCCCGAAACAGGTGGCCGACAGACTCAGGAGAGGAGAGGCTGCAGTGGAGACCTGTCAGGTAGGGATATTTGCCACTCCACCTGGAACTTTCGCATAAACTGAACTTTTGGAATTTACGAATGTGTTGTTCATTGTAAAAGTGGTATATAATGTAAAAATGCGTATAGTTGATTGCTAAATGGTATTAGTTTCATCTTTTAGTAGAAAAGCGAAACGAAGCACTTTTCTAAAGGTGCTAATCTAATGACTAATAATAACTATCCTCTTGTATTTTTTCCCAAAGGAAAAAACAAGGACGTACACCACTTTTACAATCAACTATACAGATATGAGAGAGAAGTACAGAGAAAATAAAATGTTTGTAATATCATCAATGTTTAGTATCGGTATTACTCAAGCAATAAATGAGCTAAACGTTGTCCACTCAAAGAAAATACAAAAATCATCGATACTGAAGGGGTTTTTTTACTTAATTTTTCACAGTTTGACGTTTACTAGCTGCCAAGGCAGCTAGATTAGCCACCAACTGCAGATTAGCGTTCAGCGGTTTTACACCGATATGTAGAACATTTGATACATATTTTTCAACAGCCATTAGAGATAACTTACTGGTTTCAACAGAATTCACAGTTGCTCCGGGATTCCTCCCGGAATAGGTCGAAAAAAAACTTATTAATAGATATCTCCGTTGATTAAAATTGTATAATTATGTAAATTAAAACTAATAACGACTGAAAAATTACGAATCTATTGGAACCTAGTTCGACTTTCAGTTCATTGGCGTTCCGGGGAAAGAAGCTGAACATGGATAGAAAGAAAGATAGATAGATACTCAGTTTTTAATATAAGTGAATATAAAGTTATTTGAAGTAACTGTTTGAGTGAATAATATTTTTTAATGTTGTTAAATTTCATAACTACTAAAAAATTAAAAACAGTTTCAAAAATGTATATAGAATCATTAAGCCCCAAATCTGGAGGCCTCACCCCTGCCCCCAAGTGAGAAAAATTTTAGTTTGTGAGTAAAGGTTAGTGTGAAATAGTGCTATAGTTTTAATGTGCTGGAGTGTATGATTTTTTTTAAATATTAACTCTCTACTACCCACAGTAACTCTTATGTTTCTTTATATTTGCAGTTCTTTGAAGTTTGTTGTAAATCTTCCTAAAATTGCTTTTGCAGATTTCATAAAAATTGACGCGGGTTAGATTTTGGTGCAAATCGGTTAAAAGCGGTAGAACAAATGGAGCGTTTTTCACGCAAACTGTGACTGTTATAGTTCACGAAGCATCAGACACAAAAATCTAATATACAGGTGGAGCTAAGAAGAGGCATTCGTTGATTCCTTTTCGACACCAATCGATTCGAGGAGCGGCAAAATCTTGCGTTTTATCTTGTTAAGAAAAAATGCAAAAGTTCAAACAAAAATTGATAAACCAGTGGACCAAAATGGAACCTGGTGTAGTGCCTATTGCTCCAAGGAAGATGGCGCAAGTTTTTTCTCGTTCAGCCTCACAACTATATATACCTAGCATCATGATAAAGGTGCAGAAGAAAACTACATGATGGCCACAACACCCGAGTTAATTTATGGAAATCAATCCTTCCGTAAATCCTAGCCAATTACTTGTTTCTCTAATACATTTCGCGATCACCAAAAACGTGAGCAATTCGGGTTTAAAAAACCATCATGATCAATTTTCGATTACTTATTGCCTTTCAACATTGCCGAAGTGATTAGGGAAAACCAATTCGAATTACAGATTCCATTCGTAAGCTGTTATGTCTTCGAGCTGATGATTCTGAGCTGAGCGAAGTCGGCCTTCGGGGAAAGATACTTAGTTTGCCAACTGAATAAATTTAGGTACTCCCATTCTCATCACGTAGTTTAATGGCACTTATTTCACAATAAATAATTTAATTAAAATGCCTTTTTTTCTCAACATATGAATTTATCAGTTACAATTCCGTTAGTAAATTGGACGTCTGATGAATTTTACACATCCATGCCCCAAGTTAAAATCAACTGTCATATTTTACGTAATGTAAATTTTAACCTTTATAGCACAGTCATGTACTATATTTCAGAGAGAATGAGGCGGGTTGAAACATTTTTTTATTTTTTGTTCTATGACTTCGTACATTAAAGGTATTGGTACACTTAGACTTATATTTATACCTACATGTATCAGCTAAAAAATGAAATAAAATACAGACGAGTCTCGAAAACTCGAAGTCCCAAGGAATCAGATAGGGCCATGCTCCACATCAGCGTAAAACGCGACCGAAACTGAAGGCAGAAACCGAAAATCCGGGTACTTTCCATAGGAATACCATTGAATCCATTTTACGCTTCTGCGTTTTTTTTCTGCTTTACGTCGATGTGGAGCATGGCCCTTAAAAGCTTCGAGCTATCGGAAGTTTCCAGAGCCTTCCTAAGAGTTTCTGACCCAATGAAAACTTCGAGATGAACGAATATTCCAGTTTTAAGGCTTCCCCCTCACGGACATGCACGTAATATCTATTCTATTCTATTCTAGAAGCCAATAAACTTCGACACACATGAGGACTGCGTACTATGCGCCTTGCCTCCACAGATAGTACAATACAGATTTTATTGAAGGAAAGAATTTACAGCACAAAGAGGGAAGTTACACCCAGGGCAAAGGCGGGAATCGAACCCGCGCCTCTTGAGATTACAAACTGACGGGTAGACCCACTGCGCCGTCGAGGCCCCGCACGTAATATCACGACCTGTTTAAATTCCCCTCAAGACGGATTTGCACGTAAAAAACTGCCAGGAGAAAGCTACATCCCGTGAAATTCTATCCTCGCTTCCCCTCTCCACTCCTGTTCCACTTTTTCCTGGCAGTTATTTACGTGCAAATCCGTCATAAGGGGGATTTAAACTGGTCATGATATTACGTGCATGTCCGTGAGAGGATCATGTCCGCTCACGACGAGAAAGCACTTGGCAACGCCTTCTAGAAAGCAGAGTTAATTTTAGCGTGGGGGGTGATCGGTGAACGTAGCCTGCCGTGCCTGTAAATAAGGCTACCTTTACTTTGGCGTGCATTTAAATTTGCAAGACAGTTGCTTGCCACTACTAATATGGACACACTTGTCTTCATTCAGGTTGATAGCCAACTACAATCTTTCTCAGCACTATTCAGAAACCTCATTCCCAAACAGAAATAAATCGTCAGACACCACGTGACGAAGGCGGAGCCGAGTGCCTGAAAGAACAATATCGAGATTCGCCTGCTTTTTTTTTTTCTTTTTTTCTTTTTTAGTTCCAGAAAAATAAAATAATTTAGGACTAATCAGAAATGCCCCATTGTGCATTTTTTTAATCAAGCTGTCACCCCTTTTTGAAATAGAACCGTTCAACGGTGGTAGGCGCGCCTTTCAAGGCTGGACAGTAGCACTAGAAGTATCAATTAGAAAGTATGCAACATATAGACAATTATACAGACAACAGAAAACTTATACGCATTTGATATAACTCCTCCCTAAACGGTCCACTTACAAAGTATGCAATCATACTATATGTTTTAAAAACCTTTTCTTTTGCAGGATTTTGATTGTGTGACTGTTTTGTTCAGTGACGTGGTCTCCTTTACTGAAATTTGCAGTCGAATAGCTCCAATGCAAGTAGTATCCATGTTGAATCATATGTACAGTTTGTTTGATCAGCTGACCGAAGAACACGATGTGTATAAGGTAAGAGTCATTCTTCTTTGAGCAATTTTGATGCATGGACAAGTCATTAATTATTGGAACTTTTTCATAAAATTGCCAAAGGTACTTCATTCGTAGCATCAAATGTTTGGTTTCCGCGTTTTTTGTAATATGGGCGATTCTCTGTAAACTCGTCATTTTTCACACGAAATCTGTCCGGGCACGGTTTTTTGAAATATTCGTATAATTATAATACTATTGCTCAGAAAATGAATCTATTACTTTGGTTTGAAAGAGGGCCAATTGAAGTTTATGTTTTTCTGATAAATCATGATAGGGGGTAAATCCCACGCCTAGTATAACTAGACAGGGGACTGTTTTTGCTCTTTGTTGCGTAATATCTGCGAAACTATTGGAACATAATTAGATACGAGACTACCCATAAATTTAGGCACAAATCGTGGACATAATAACTAATATGTTTTATAATTAAACTAATTGACATTAATAAAATCACTTCCCAGAGGACTGTTTTCGCAACCACCCTGATGCATACTTTCATCACAAATGTGGCTCTCAAACTAAGCAAAGTAGCGTTTCAACACCGTTCTCGGCGATTTCGGCAAATTCACACTGATTACTTTAATCTTCATGCCAAAAAGAATTTGCAAAAGTTATAGATTTTTCGTATTACAGCTTTGAATTTGTTGCAGGGGACTGTTTGAAAAAACTCCGGACAGAATTTACATGACAATTTTAAGTTTTAGAAATACATTATTATACCTTATTTCATAAGAAAAATATAGCTTCATTATTCTACTTTTTAATATTAATTGCCAAATTTATGTAGTGTTAATAGGTTTTTTGAAATGCTATCTTTAGCAGTTAGACTATGGGATTGGGACAGCCAGGGGACTGTGTTTTTGGCGCTTAGATAATTTCTGGAAAAAAAAATTAAATTGTTATCACTCCAAATACAATTGGGCCACAAAGTATTAATGCTTTACTTGTATTAAGAGCGATAATTAGTTTATTACACTTTATTATTTTTAAAATACTCAGTCCGGACAGCCAATTACCAGTTTACAGAGAATCGCCCATATGGGAAACGCTGAAGACATTGAAGCCTCCATAGAAAAAAACACGTCGATCAACTTCGCTCTTGAAGACTGTTGAAGACCTGGTATCCTTGAATGGCCATCGATACTTTTTCATTTTAAGGAAGCAATGTTTAACCACATGAGAAATGCAAAAATTACAGAAATTTTGAAATTATTAGGGAAATTTAAGGAAAAAAATAAGTAGCCTTTCAAAATAAAAGAATAACTTATTTTTAAAATGGAAATTGTAAAAAAAAAGTTGATGTTGAAATTGATAGTGATAAAAATTATCATTAATCGGCCAAGCCAATTAATCGATAATCGGCCAATTGGCTTATCGGTACATCCGTAGGGCTAACACAATACAATTTCATCGAAAAACAACAAAAACCACGCCCACTATGTAAATACAGTGGTTTCTCAAAGCCAGGGGGCAATTGACCCTCCCCCCTGCCCCCCTAAATGACAGACCTAGGTCTGTAGGTCAGAGCTCCTCATCTACTCATTTAGTGTGAGCGTAGAAAAATAGTAATGACTTTCGAATCTCACTTGTCTACCTTTGTAGATTCAAACAAAATAGTTGTGCTGTCAAGGTCATAGGCGGACTATTAGCCTAATGTGTCCAAGGCCCCCAACAGGTTAAAAGCGGCCCTGAGCCTCTACCTTTCTTAATTTCAGCATCAGGACACCGCAGCTAATTTAATTCTGACTCAAAAGTTGAGCAAATGACCACTTAATGAGACTTAAACGTAGCAATTCATTTGTGTTTGCAGGTGGAAACCATCGGAGATGCTTACATGGTGGTGTCCGGAGCACCGGACAGAGTGGCCTGCCATGCGGAGAAAGTCTGTCGCATGGCCCTGGACATGGTCGACGTCATCGGTGGGCTGGAAGATCCCTCCACAGGCGAAAGTCTCAAGATCCGAGTGGGTAAGAGGTCCTTCATCAGAGTCATTTCAACCCAGTTCATCATCATCAATATTTTTCCATATTTGTGTATCGTGTTTAATCAACCAAGTAACTTAAATCCAGTTTATTTCACTTTACTTGATGGACCCTATTCAGATGACTTCACTGCGGGTCTTGACCGCCTGCTGAGCGTAGCGCAGCAGACAAAAATCTGGCTCTTTCGCGTCTATTAACATTCGCATATTTTCAGCGTAAAAACTCTTATTTCGGTTCAAAAATGAGTCTTTTGGAATTTCTTACTTAGAAATGATATAACAGAATGATGAATGACTCATTTAGTGCGAAATAGTCTCTTAATTAGCGCATTTTTCTGATTTAAAGCCTCTTAGCGCTAAGAATATAAGTGAAAGTCGCATTAATTTCTTTTTCCATCCCTTTCCTCAGAATTTGAAAGCAATCCTGGGCCGATATAGACCCTATGCATGTTCATTATTTATAAAAAATACCACATAATCTAAAATAAAACTAATTTCTTTAGCACTACAAAAAACTGAAAACTGGGTCAAATTACCCGTTGACGAAAAGTTACCACACCGTGAATAGGGTCCATTACATCCACCATCTTAGTCTTTATCATGTATGGGCCATTCATTGTTAAATTAACAAATACCATTTTGAATTGTGATGAAAGGAGGAAAGTTAGAATCGTAGTCGGAGTCAGACTGATTTTGAGGCAAAAGGGTCGAACTCGAAGGTTTTCATATTTCAAGAACCGAAGTTTGCCGTTATCGCTCCAGCTCCTAACTTCTTAGACAAATTACTAGCTAACACTGTAATAAAGGACTCCCTATTTTTTCCTACAAAGTTACTTGAACCACAAGAAAAAGGTTTTTGATTTTAAAGTACCTGACGAACAAGTATAGAAGCAAGCTTAAAGCTGCGGATGATTTGCGACTATGATTAACCAAGATGAAACCAGATACTGTCTGTCCGAGAAAGCCGCGCCTAGCACTCGCGAACCATTCTGCCTAAAAAAAGGGTCATGGGTTGTGATTGGGAACTTTCCGAAGTTTTTCATTCAAAACTTATATTTTTTGCTACCCTTTTGACATATTCACCTGAACTATGTTTTTGAAATTAGCGTCGTTTTACGTTGTTTGATACAGCTCTCCACATGAGCAGAAAACCGAAAGCGTACACAGAAACGGAATTTCTGTTTCAATTGAGTTTCCGCCGAACAGGTTGTTTTCAGAGCAGAAGAGCAGTACGGGGGCCGCCATTTCTAATCCTTCAGAATTTGAAGACGAGCTCCTACTGGCTGTTAAAAAGCGGAATCCGCGAGCAGCGGCAGAAAAGTTGTAATTTTTCTACTTCCGAGTTCCGAATTTTTCTACTGCCGCGATTCTGCCCAGCAGAAAGGGGAAAAACCTGATTTTTCAGTTTCTGCTTTCTGTTCCCGTCGATTTTCCGCTTATGTGGAGTTTGGGCCTAAGACCTTAAAAGACCTGACGCATGCGTAAATGCGCGGAAGGTTTTACCTAAAAAAAATCAGACAGTAATAATGAGCTTAGCAAACAAAAGAAATCTGCACTTCCACTGATTATTTTGAGACGTTTAAACTGTATCTCTGAGAATACCGACTGCTGCTGCTTCAAAAACTTCAAAAGTGTCTCGATTTTAAACAGTTTTTTCGCTTCTTTTTTAAGGTATACATTCTGGAGCAGTGGTTGCTGGTGTTGTGGGTCTGAAGATGCCAAGGTACTGTCTGTTTGGCGACACCGTCAACACGGCTTCAAGAATGGAGAGCACGAGTGAAGTAAGATTGCGACGCGAAGGGCTTGTTTAAGATGCAGGGCAATCTTGTTAATCCAAACTTCTGTGATCCAGAATTCTACCTAATCTGATATCAAATTTAGGATTTATTTGCGGGGACAAAAAATACGAAGACAGCGATAAAAAGCGTACATGCAGAACTTACAATTTCTACCACAGTCATTTGGCGCTGATCTCCTGGGGTTCGGTGCGGCTTTCTAAAGGGACGGCTATAGTAATAACATTCGTGTAAAGACTTGATTTCTAGGAGTAAAATTGTTTCAGTCTTGATGAAAAAAAAAAAAACATCAAAATACATAGTGTTGTTATGTGTTCACAGTTTAAAACATTTATAATGCAAATGAAACAATTTAAAGATTGTTTAAAAGTCATAACAAATGCAGTCTTCGAAACTACATTTACGTGAAACATTACGTTTACATCTGATTTAGAAGATAGCTTTATATAATTGAAAGACAATCATTTATTTAAAGGATTACATTTTCCTCACTTTCGTTTTAACCAGAGTTGCAAAAAGGAAAGCTGATTCTGCTAAAATTACATTTATAGAAGCGCCGAAGAAAACGTAAAAGTTCATTTAAAATGCAGTTAGATGCAGGCCCGTCCTTCCGAATTGGGGGAAATTCCGAATTGGGGAAGGGGGTCAATTAAAGTACAGTCCCCCCCTGGTGGGGGGACTGTATTTTAATTCCTTATATGTTTAAGAAAATTTTATTTTTTTTTAGGGTGAAATATATTTAAATAATCATGCAATATAAAAATGAAAGCAATAACCAATGAAAAACCTTGTGCCACGAAAATAGCGACGAAAGAAAATAGAACGAAGGAAAAATAAAAGAAAGAAGAAGGACAGATATTGAGATCTTAGCATGTGCAGCTCAGCCAAATAACTCATTCCCCCCCCCCCACCCCCAATCAATTCAAATTGATTTCCTATTAAAATTTTGTATTCAACAGAAAATTAACGAATCTCAAAAAATAAATAAAGAAAAAATTAAAAAAAAAAGTTTAATAATGAATGAATTTAAACTTTTTAGAGATTCAGATTATTTTTAAGTGAAGACAATGAGCACACCAACGTTCATATAGCGCCAGTACCAGTTGTGAATTAAATTGCAAACTAAAATACAAAAAAAAAGTGCCTGCGAAAAGAATGAAAATGATTTTCGTCAATACTTTGCAATAGACACTCTAAAACAACATTCACAAAAAAAAAAAAAGAACACACGAAATTAATCTGCAATCAAGTATCGTGGGATGTCTTTCGATGACTAATGCATGAACAGAAAAATCACTTGAAAGAAATAACGCGGGTTTTACTGAAAAGCAAAGCGAAATCCAGATTTTTATAACAGAAATACGCCCAAACCAGCCCTAGGAGATCAGCGCCACAAGCGGCGATAACGGTAACTTCGCCGCCCTGTACGGGATTTCCTTTGTTCTCCGGCGCGTCTGGCTAGCCGCTTAAGGATCGCAGGTAGCCATGGTAACACTAATCAGGAAACCATACGATAGTTTAAAAATGAAAAAAGTTAATTTAGGTAGCAATCGAAAGAGCATTGTAAAACATGTCTCTAAAGCATAAACTATTTGTTTCGTTTTACTGATATTGAAACTTGAAGCCTTATAAAGTCGGCCGAAACAAAAATAGCGAAATTTAGCGATTTTCGGTGAATAGTGAGTTTTAGTAAAACAAAGTATATTTCTGAAAATTACGGCAAATATTCAAAGTGGAACTATATTAACCCTCAAATTAACTGGTTAGAAATCCCATTCCTAATTCAAAAAAAAAAAAAAAAATAGTGACACTTTAGAAGCTATTCGGGTTAATTTCTTTGGAAGTATTTAAAACACTTTATATAGTTCCTTAGTTGAACTGTTTAAAACTCAACCACTCTTTTGTATATGGGTGATTCTACAAAAATGGGCAAATTTGTGTTCCATACTGATTGCTCTTTTTGTTTTTAATTTAATAAAAAACGATTTTGGGAATATTTTTATGCGTCTTTTGTTCTGTAATTTTCGTTATCAACAATGTCAATATTTAATTATTATTTATTTAAAAAAAAGGATATTAGATTGAAATGTCATCACATGCCCTGTCCCATAGGTGCAATTTTCACAATCAATGGAATATAGATTTCAAAAAAATAAGTGATTTTTTTTCTCAAGAGTTTTTTATTTATAAATATGAATGTGTGCAAGATGTAAACCACAAAAAAAGCAAAATAATATGAAAATAATGTCTCTAAAAGTTAATCTAAACTTTGTCCCAGCGATTACCAGTCATCCACATGTCTAAAAAGTATAGATATTTTTCTCTGAAATGTTTTATTTCAAAATCTGGCAACACATCTTAAAATAAAGCATGGAACTTAGTTATTCCTGGATGAGGATTAATTTTGCTGTTCCTCAATTACTTTTTGATAAAAAGCAAGCTAAACTCAACTTTCAAGGCAAGTGTTTTTTATCTTTGTCATTAACATGCCCCACAGAATGCATGTAAAATGTACATGTAAATAAATTTTGATAATGAATAATCCTAAGGCCTACATTTGTGGGTTCTAATTCGACGTGAAGCACAAAAATAATCAGATATGACTTTTTGAGAACACAATTACTTGTGTTTTGTCATTCACATGCCCTTTTTCTATTGTCATTCACATGCCCCAATATAAGACACGTGGATGAATCAAAAGCCAAACTATTTCAGTACAATATTTAAAAATTATGTCTAACAGTTAACTGGTTAAAAAATTTCATTAATATACCTATTGTGTTTGTGTTATTCACATTACTTACTGTGTTATATTCACATACCCATTGTGTCATCCACATGTCATTTTATCATTCACATGTGCCTTCAAAGAAATAAAAATCCAAAAATACAATAAAATACAAACATTTAAGCTCTGCTGATATTCTATTTTAATTATGTAACTTATTAAGTGCTTTGCTGATTTTTTTCAGATTTTTAATTTTAAATTAATTTTTTGAAATCTACATGTTAGAAATATTCCCGTATTTGTAGAATCACCCATATCATATAAAGACATAGAAACAGTACATAACAGCGTACTAAGTCAAATACAAAACAAAACCAGTGTGGATATAGCACGCAAATGAAAGTTCATTTTTTTAAAAGAAAGTTTCTTTACCCAGCAAAAATAGAGCCCACTGGCAAGCAATTCCGAATGGGGTGGGGATTGATCCAGACGCAAAGTAAGCCATTGAAAATTTCAGCCTTTGTCACAGAGGGTTGAGGTCTCTTTAGGGGCATACTTATTTAAAGAAAGAACGTTTCTTTTGAGCAAAATACGTCATCACTCGTTGGGAGATGGGCACCCTTGAGATCACCTACGCCAAAACTTCTCCTAAAAAGTTGATTATCTTCTCATACTTTCATCCATCTTCTTCTTTTATTAATAAATCATTCTATGTTAAAATAAAGATTTTTTTTTTAGCGTTCAAAAATCCAATCAATTAGTCAGGCCCGTCATTTAGGGGGGCAGGGGGTGCCCCTCCCCCCTGACTTTGAGAAATCAATGTATTTGCATGCAAGTGAGAGTCATTCTTCTTGTTTCCTGGTGAAATTGTATTGTGTTTTTACCCCCTCCCCCCGGAAAAACTTGAAATGACGGACCTGCAATTAGTTCGTTTGTCTTACGAAAACCACTATCCTTGCACAAATTTTAAAAGCATATTTACTCCTTTCAGGCATTAAAAATACATATCAGTGAAGAAACGGCAGAACGACTACCATCAGATCAGTGGGATATATCCGAACGTGGAACTATCAGCGTGAAAGTAAGTTTTCTTCTTCATTAATCGTGTTTTACACTACTAACTTCCTAATTATCTTCAAATATATTCATTTTTTCATTTCAGGGAAAAGGTTTAATGAAAACATATTGGCTTAATGGATACAAAGGCACTCCACGTAAAAAAGCATCCCTCGACATCGTTCCAAATATTCCAGAACCATCCCAATTCGGAGATTCTCACCAGACCTACTCTCCAGTGACACTGGGTGCCAACAGAGGCCGAGCTTTTTCCATAAATCCAGCCTTGATGTACTCCCCCAGTTCCCAGCCTGGAACTTCCCAGCATGTCGGCATACAAACGTCGTACGAGCCCAAAACTGCCAGCAGGGTTCGATTTGCCAGCAGTGCTTCCTTGTTCTCCACCCAGAACGTCACGATACAGCCCTCCACGGCATGGGACGATAACGGACAGGTATCGAACAGTTTGGGTTGTTCCTGCTGCCAGCACCAATGTCAAGCGAGGGCGCCCGTCAAACCTCTGAAGATCGTCAAGACCAGGCGATCTTTGAAAAACGCTGTTAAAAAAATTCTCGTCATGCCAAAAAACAATGACGAGCGTACTGCCAGTGAACATGTTTTACCACCACCTAAAACGTATTCTTGCTGTATTCTATAGATTTATTGAAAATTCAAGCACCCAATCACTCTACCACAGAGATTCCACTGGACGAAACTGTGTTGAATAATCTTCAACAGCATACTGGACGGCAAAGAGTGGTTTATTCTGTGAACTATTTATTTTTATGTGCTTGGCTTAAAACTTCTGAAACAGTATTTGCACGTCATGCTTATCAGGCCTACGTGTTACGAGCTTTTATATAATTTATAGCAGAACTGACTTAGCAGACATGACCGAAAAGTCAAATCACCGTGTTGTATACTCATCATTTATATTCACATATCATTCATACAGCTTCTATGGTTTTAATTTGTACTAGCTACTGTGAAAGGAAGAGCTTTTTATTTTCATTGTTTGTTGTTACTGAGTATTGTAGTTGTCTTGTATTTCATGTACTGTGTTGAAAATTTACAGCGGAATATATTTTGGAAAATGTTAATCGTAATTAGTATATAGAGCACTAAAGATTTCTGTTTTAAAAAACTATTCCATGAATGATCGTATCGTAAGAATTTCCCAAAGCTAACGGAAGTGCACTTTTTGCAAAGTTAATGTGCATTAATTCATCTTTTAGTAGTGTCCATAGTTTTGATGGCAGGGCCAAGATTTTCGCTACTTTAAACATATGAGTCGTTTCCTCATTAACTACTAAATGACAAATACTTTTAATGAGCACATTATCTTCTGACGATGTAGGTAAATGGGAAACGTTCACTGCGTTTTATTATCTTAAGATTCATTGGCAATGTTTCTACTAAGGATCCTTACTACTAAAACTAGATTTTTTTCTTCCCGAAATTAACAGAAAAGCAAGTTGATTTCCTAAAAAACGTAACTACGTAATCCATACTGAAACTACACAATTTTTAGCATTATAATCATTCTAAAAGTCAGGATTCTACCCTCTGTCAGACTAAGGCCACTATAAGATGGCAGGTGGTGGCTCTTTTGTCATTTTGGTTCCAAAAGTATACACCTAACATCTCTTAGAACCAATATGCCGAATAGATTAGCCTGTCCTCTCAAGCAGTTATAGGCCAGACAGCCAATCGCGTAAGCCTTCTTCAACCAATAAGAAAGCTTTAATCTCGCTTTATAGTTCAGATGTCTGACCAAAGGTAGAATACGATTGTAATTCGTCGATTTAGAATCATCAGGTGAATACGATTGTAAGCCTTCCAAAATCATGAATCTGTGGTACTACAATGACCGCACGGACTTACCATCTCCACTGCATAATGCATTTGCTACTATATAAATAATAGTAACTACATGAGGTATGTTTAAATAATGATGATTTATGTTATTTTCTAACACCTTCTTGAGCTAAGATAACTAAACAGTCGTATCCTAGTAAATTACCAATGGTAGATAAGCGTGCTTTTAATGTCTGTTAAGACTAAATGCTAGTCTTTCAACGTTTTTCATGTGTTGATTGAAACATTTTGGAAATTCCATCGACGCTAGCTGATTTGAATATAAAGCACAAATAAGAAAATATATTTGTTTTTAATTTGAAGTCTGACGCAAATATGTATTTGTTACAGAGTAACACTGATTCCAGTTTAGTTATCTGTGATCAAATTCCTAGTAGTTATAACAGTAGTTAATTGGGTCATTTAGTTGAAACTTGATACAGAGTGGATGATTTTTGTCTATTTACCTGTTTAATCCTTTGAGGCACAGTGGTTTCGATAAGTTCCATTTAGCCTATTTTTTTAAATAAAAGTGTAGAAGGCATGGGCATCGGCAGAATAATGCGTAAGGAGGCGCGCCCAAACTATAAAAAAAACAATTTTACAAAAAAAAAGCTTTTTTTACTAAAAAAAATAGCAACAAGATTTTTTTAACCGAAAAATTAATAAAAAAAGCTTTTTCACAAAAAAAAGTAGCGAAAATATTTTTTACAAAAAAATTAGTACAAAAAAAGCTTCTTTTACTAAAAAAATCCATAAAATAATAATTTTAAAATAATATAGTTTTTTTACTAGCAAAAATTATTTAATATTTTTTTAACAAAAAGAGATGGTGTGCAAGTGCAACCCTGCCGGCGTCAATGGTAAAGGGCCTCGAACAAAGCCACCGTGCGTCAAAGAGTTAAAATAAAATTTTCATTGAAATTTTTCAAACTTCTTTCCAGACATAGGCAGGAATTCAAGTGAAACAGGAGATCGCAAATTGCAATCGCTACTGGAAGTGAATTACATTAGAACGTTTCTTGATAAAGACATCGTGACGTCAGCGTGACGTTTGCCTATGAAAAACGAGCTAGATAAAACGTCACAGCCTACTTGGCGAATAAGAGGAGATCGCTGACTGCTTGTGAGCTCCTATTGGCTCCACCCGTAGTGACGTCAGTGCGATTTGCATTTATAGCGATTGCAACTTATTCAAATTTGGGAATTTGTGATTGCAATGGTGAGTAGCGATCGTCCGTGTTTCACTTGAATTCCTGCCTAACTCAAGTCCAAAATTGGCAATTTTCACTGTATTCCTGATTTGTATGTAGAATCTTATTCCGCATTAACTCATTATAATGTTGTTCTACAAAAGAAATTCTTTCACAATTATACTAAGCAGCATTAAAGGAACGCGCGAGTTCCGTCCTTTGCATGCATCAGACAAACCGTTTCTTTCTCCTGAAAAGTATCAAAAATTCTGAGACACAGAATTGTGATCTATACTTAAAAGTTTGCAGCTAAGAATATCTATCAACAAACGAAAGGTCAAGTCGAAGTTTTAGGCAAGAACTACTGTTACCATATCCCACTTGAATTATGTTAACTGAAAATAAAAATTGAAATTCTGTACAAACCGCTTAAGAAATTTTTGTGGTCTAATTCATACTTTTTCGTAAGAAAAAAACATGAACATAATGTAGACGTTGTTAAAGTTGATGTAAATATTTGACAGTATGGCTTACAAAGTCACGACATTGTTCTGCGCATAATTGTTTCTAGTCTTCACAATTTTATGTTTCAATGTGTTTGCTTTGTCAGTGTTTTGACAGTTTTTAACGTTTTCCAATGATTGATGTATATAAATATTTCACTGATACTGATTTGTGTAAATTTTCAATATTTTGAGAATGTCATCCAAAAATGACGATTCGTACTGTTTCTCGTTTTGCATGAACCTCTTGTTAACAAGACCAAATATACTCTGGCTATTCTAAGGAATAAAGAATTGAGTGAGCATGATCATGTCGGCAGGGGCTCAGCAATGTAAGAGATGAAAAGCTTGTTAATTACACTTCAATCTTATTCTCCGTATTTCAACCAATATTTTTCAACCCTGTCCTCATAACAATCACAACATGCACTTGTTTGGACTCGC
Source organism: Uloborus plumipes (assembly GCA_038373865.1). NCBI lineage: Eukaryota > Metazoa > Arthropoda > Arachnida > Araneae > Uloboridae > Uloborus > Uloborus plumipes. The sequence continues at coordinate 38,964 of JAXGGA010010800.1, forward strand.
AAAGACAAAACTTTGCTTCATTTTAAAGTTGCGCACGAAGTATTTTCTTTATAAATTGTAGAACATTTTTTTTAACATTTATGTTTTTATAAGTTTTTTTTTTCCATCCCCTCTGACGTGCCTGCCCTTTTTTAAAATGGAACAAAATAAAAAATGGCGTCCCCATAAGAGAAAACTCAAGCTGTTCTCAGGGGCGCCCCAAACTAAAATTTTTGGGAGGGGAGAAATTACTAATTTGCCGAATGAAGTTCCAATTTTACCGAATGGTAAAATACGAGCTTGCACACATGTCGTACATGCATAACATTTAGTGAGAAAAAACATTAGGCATCTTTTAAAAAACAATTCTAAAAACTAAAAAGAACAAATAATTTCAATGTTGCAATATTGTCTTCAAATTGCCGAATCGCCAGCAGAATGCGCCGAATACGGACATTATTGGGAGGTCATAGTGACATCCTGTCACCTCCCATCGGGGCGCTCCTGGCTGTTCCTTAGAATGCAATGCAGAGTACAAATCCGTAATAATGCAAAGAATGGTTTGAAATGCTCTTATCTTGAGGTGTACTTCTTTTATAAACTGTTCGAAAAATTCTTCGCTATTTTATTCCCGATTTGATTTTGCACTGTATACCGGAGAACAGTTGGTATCTTCTCTTATGAAAACGCCATTTTTCTCTTTGTCCCCTTATAAAAAGCGCAGGTGCGTCAGACGGGATGTTTCAGCTTTTTTGTTTTCTGGTTTTGTCGTTGGTGTGCGTATGAAATTGGTCTAATGACGTCTACTTCTTGATATAGCAAGTTTTATTTGCTTACCTGTATCCATTGCTTACCATTGTCCAGAGCATTCATTTTTTGAAATGTAACATAGCCACTTCATCCTCCAAGCCCTTTAATTGCTACTCTATTTTTTCCAAAGTAGAGCTCTTATTCAAACTTAGAAACAAAAATTCCTGGACCAAGTTTATTCGGGTTTTGAACTTAGTAACGTAGGAGTATGAGTTAAGACCTTTTCCTTTGCTCAGCAAGAGCAAATGAGATGCAAAGTATTTTCTTTATAACGTAAATTTCTCTAATAATATTAATTTTTATTATTTAAAATAAGTTATGGATTAGAACTAGTCAACTGGATTCCATCTTGAAAATAAAAGTGACACTAAAGAATGGGGGCAAGAAAATTTAAACAAAATTTCCACAAAACACCTGCGTTCGAACTTGGTTTTTCGTTTAACTTCATTCAGGCTCATGTCATAACTGCAATGAATACCTCATTATTCAGGGTGTTCCTTTTCAACTCTCCCGACCTTTATTTTCGCTACCGTTCTTCCTAAATGCATACTTCCAATTGCAAAAATGCTCAAAGTGAGATGCACAGTTAAGATGTTGAAAGTTTGAAGAGGAAAAAAAAAGATTAGTTAAAGCATTCGAAATTTAACTTTCCATACGGGCTCCAGGTTCCCTAACTTATGTTTCGGGAAAAAAATTTCATAGCAAAATAATTCCAACACAAAAAATTTTGAAAGATTTGCGATTGAAACGCAAAGAGATGTTTGAGTTCAAAGTTTTACAGTCCCGTGCTGAAAATGAGATTGGTATATATCGCCCTTTCAGTAGAATGATCGGTTGTCATTCATTCTACTGTAGCCGTTAGCGAGTATTCTCAATCAAAACATGTTTTATACAGCGAGTGTAAAGTGGTGTAAGTCACAAAGCGCTGCGTTTCATATCTTGATAAATATTGGTCAAACTTTTTGTGCTTGAATTGTTTGTGTTTTTTTTTTAATGAAAAGTTGGAGTTCATATCTTGTTCCTAATTTTTTTTTTTTTTCGCTTCAAAATTTTTATATCTTAACTCTGCACTTCATTTTGAACTTTTTTGCGATTGGAAGCATGCATTTAGAAAGAACTGTTGCGAAAATAAAGGTTAAACGGTAACTGTATGACAACGTTACTCTTGCTCCAGTATCGTTTCCTCTTTTTTTTTCTCTTCTTTTGAGCCATTTGGAATTCACTAACTTACTTGAAACTATTTTTCATTGAACCTAAATTTCAAAATCGCTTCGCTCATTTATTAAGATTTTTTCTTACCAGGGAGCCATATGACAACGTATTGTAGAAAATGAAAAATTTTATATAAATGAAGAAGAAAAAAATAAATGGAAAATCCTCAACATTGAAAGTTTTAAACGAAACCTAAAACATTACATAATCCTGTAGTACTAAAGACTTCTATATCTGAACGCATAGTCTCCAGTTATAATACTCTATTAACAGAGAAATCAGTTCTATTTGTGTAAAGTGTAACAGTGTGATGACTTTGTGACCTTGTATGCTTGGTTAGTGAAGACTTACAGAATGAAATCAGTAAATTATTTGTGTACAAGTACTAATGACGAACCAAAAGGGAAATAAAAAGTATTTATGACAACTTAACATCGTTCTCATTTTTTCTTTTGTTTTGACACTGTTAAAACTACAAGTTGCACAAGGCACCTTTAAGAGTGAAACGTTGTAGCACCAGCGGCACCCTCTGAGGGCTGCCACTTGACTCCCTATGGCACCCTTGAAGGTGCCATTTGGCTTTATGTGGCATCCTATGAGTATCTTATGCCCCCCATGGGTAGCCGATGGCACCTTCAAGGGTGCCATAGGGAGTCAAGTTGCACTCCTCAGGGGGTGCCGCTGGTGCTACAACGTTTGACCCTTAAAAGTGCCTTGTGCAACTTGTAATTTTAACAGCACCCCACTTGACTTTAAAGTCTTCTTTGTTTTAGGGACTTGCAAAATCGTGATTTTCTTTTCACAGAAAAATTTTGTTACCTCTGCAGAAAAATAATTTAGATTTGGTCACCGTTCCATCTTTGACATTTGTGAGAAGGAAATCATTTTTTTTTTTAACCGAGTAAAAATATTTTGATATGTATCCTCTGAATTATTACTACCGTTCTGAATTAAATATAAAACAACGTATTAACTTTTTTTTTTTGTATTTCACATAATTCACATTTTATTGAAAATAATTCGTGGGACTATAGCTCGTTTTGCATGCCTTAAACATACATTTATTAACATTTCTTCTGGAATACGCATTGATAATTCTAACTGATAATAAATTCGAAATTCTAGAGCAGCCTGAAAAAAAATTATGTTATGGGTGACTCTCGTTCAGTTGAAGCAGTAAAAAGCAAACGGACGCTTTGAAGTTTCGAGCAAAGTGCTTTTAAAGACGAGTACTTAGATGGTAGACTTCCATTCAAAAAAATTCTGTATTATTCCGCATAGCAGCGCCTACTAGGGAGTATCACTATATCTTATCCCAAAACAGAGGAGATGCTTTCCTACCATTTGCACTGCAATTCTCCAAACTTTTAATTTTGGCACTTACATCCATCTGTTTTTCTTTGCATCAACTATCACGTTAAAATACTGATTTTCCTCGATTAAAATGCTAATTGTTCCTTCGAACACGAGATTTTATGTAAAATTGTTTTTAAAACTATTGTTCTAACTACACAGAAAAATGCTTTAAAATAAGTTCTTTGGAAATAAAACAACTTCAAGATTAAACCTAGTAATATTCATTAAAAATGCCAAAAAAATGAGAATAAAACAACTTATAGGCTTTCAAAATTATGTTGCTAATGTTTTTCAACTAAGGAAAAAAAAGGGGGGAAATACGAGTGTTGGAACTTAAATGGTGGAAACTATTATTTACACCTTATACAAAAGTGATATGTGCCACAAAAATTTACTATCCTTCAATTTATGGTCGAGGCCGCTTTACAGAAAAGTCACTTTTCCACGAAACAATATTCTACTAAATGGAATATTCTATTAACCGGGATCAAAATAATGCATTGCAACGGTTTCGGTACACTGAAAATGTATTATATTAAGCGGGATATTCTTTTAGCCGATATTCTAATAAGCGGGCTCAACTGTAGTCAACAGAATTGTGTATAATCTATTCCCGACGATGTGAGATTTCATGGGGATAGGACACCTGTAGCAGCGTATGTTCTGGTTGTAGTTCAAATGGACGGTCTACTGCAGCTGTTAACAAAGAGAAACTGGCAACTAGTAGGTCAACTGACCAATGATTACTGATCCCGGAGAGTGTTTAGTCTTCTAGTAGGACAACTGACCAATAGCTACTGACTTTGGATACTATTTCCTACCCGAGTAGCCTTCTAGGAGGTCAATTGACCAATAGCTACTGATCCCGGAGAGTGTTTGGTCTTCTAGTAAGTCAAACTGACTTTGGATACTATTTGCTACCCTAGTAGCCTTCTAGTAGGTCAACTGACCAATGGCTACTGATCCCGGAGAGTGATTAGTCTTCTAGTAGGTCAACTGACCAATGGCTACTGATACTGGTTGACTGATAGTTAAAACATTTTAAATCATTGAGTTTTCATTCCTCGTCGACCACCAACGACATCGGTTTCCAATCCTGTAGATTTAAGACGTAATCGCATTTGGGCTATAAAAACAACGTTGAAATTCGAGTTCTATGTAACATAGAAGTTCCAAACACATCTTATCAGATGCAGAAGTTTTTTTTCTTTCTTTTGGTACTATTGTTTTAAATTTACAGTATGTTTTCATTTCAAATATTGCGAAAAACATTTTAAAAGTTTTTAATTAATATCTTTGTTAATTAATGTCATCCGAAGATGCGACTTAGTTAAGAACACTCTCGATCACTTCACCTTTCGATCAAAAAAAAAAAAAAAACATTTTCAAAATCGGTCCATCTGTTTACGCTGTGCGATGCCACAGACAGATACACAGACACGTCAAACTTATACCTCCTTTCCTTGTTGCGTCAGGGGTTAAAAACGGGCGCTGCTACATATGCTGTATGAATTTGACATCATTGGAAAGGTATTGTACTCAATGCTAGTGGCTATACTGAAGGAAATCAAATATTGGTAGCATGTGACTCTATTGCATTAAGTATGAGTAAATAATGGCCACTATTAAAGATCCAACTCTCATACACACTAAAGAAATGGTTGAAGAATGAATATTTTTTTTTTCAAAATTAATGTATTGTAATTATAGTAATAATAATTTACCATCAACAAATAACTAAATTTAGAGATTTGTGTACATCAAAATAAAATGGAAATTTTAAAAATCAGTAAATGGTCGAATTTTTTTTTTCACAATGTTAATTTTTACGAGGTGTATTACTAAAAAGGTGATGAAACTTATTTTTTCTTCCAAAGCTCTTTTTTTTTTTCAACCAACAATATTGTCCCTTACAAACTTGCTCCGTTCGACATCTATACCCATGCTTGATAGCAGAGCTGAAAGGTTTCTATTGTCAAGGCCTTCAATATATCAGTCGCATTCTTTGGAATACTCCCCGGAGTCCCAAAATATGTTCTCTGTTTAGACAAATTTCAAATATAATTCAATTTTTAAGACGTTTCAATTTTCAATTCAAGAGCACAAGATTGAACCATTTGTGGTCACTGGTAATATTCCCAAAAAGATCAACTCACACGTTTCTTCAGTTGTCCTTCTATTCAGTTATGGGATTTTTGGCACGAACCAACATGTGAAAAGCTTCGGTCAATAATTTGATGTCGGTGAAAGTGTTTAACTGGTCTTCTTGTTATTTATTTACGGTCTGTTGACAGAAAAGCCCATACACGTTCAATGTTTTCGTTACCTTTCAACGTGTTCAACCTCCCAAAAATGATTTGTGTACATGGATAACTTGCACTCTTGATCTTGATAAGGAACGTTTCTTATACAGTGCCCACCGGCTAATAAAATTACTCTATTATAAAATCAGCCGCTTTATAAAATCAAATCTGAAAGAACAGAATCATTACTACATCAAAACATGTTAAAATCATATCCTGTAATAAAATCACTAGCGCTGTTTTATAAAATCAAGCTTTCGAAGCGTATAGGTTAACAAGAAGTTCTGTCAAGAACTAAACGAGCCTACTTTCCCGTACATCGACATCGGCATTCTAGCATTTGATCAATATTCTCTTGAATATCTGAAACTGAAAATTATGTCAGACATACCTTTATAGCACTTAAAGCTGATTTCTAAAAGCAAAATATATCCCTCTCATCAGATGAAATGGACACGTAAAAAGTAAATAAACGAGTAAATAAAGTTTTGTCGAACCTTTTAAAGAGTGTAACTGTTATAGTTCTTCCGTAGAAAAAATTCACAATCGTTTTCAAAAGAAAAAAAAATTAATAAATGAAATAAAAGTACAAAGAAC
>JAXGGA010010801.1:0-45216 GCA_038373865.1 Uloborus plumipes
TGGATACGGCCTTACCCAAAGCGGTGACAGTTAACTGCCCAGCTATCAGTGTCGGATGTTCTGAGGTGGGGGAGAGTTCTGAGGTGGCAGTGGAATAGCAAATTTTGACCCCAGACCCGCTGGTGCAGCATTTTTTCAGAAAAAACAGAGGAGGTACAACGAATCTGATCAAGACTTGTATCGGGACAGAAACTTCATTAAAAAAAAAAAAAAAAAAAAAAATTACTGAGGAAAGCACTATCTAAACAACTTGTCCACAAAGGGTTGTTTTTTGTGTTTTTTATGTTCATGGTATTGTACCATTGAATTAATCCAGAAAAAAAATTATGGTATCCCTGAAAGAATTGTATGTATTTATTTAGATTACGCATAAAAAATATTTTCAACATGCAAACTCAAGAGCAAAGAAATATTATTGAAAAAGTATTTGCTCTATTCGTGATTATCTATAGTGGCTCTTTTTTTTATAGTACAGTGTTTTATTAATTTATTTATATTTCTCACAATTCTTTGCACAGTTTTTTTTTTTTTTTTGTACTTTTTGCAAAAAACTACAAGAAAAAAGTAACACTTGTACATTCTCTTAACTTATCCCGCCAAAAAAGAAAAAAAAAAAAATTTTTGTTACATCTTTTTAGATTGAATATAATTTTACAAATATTGGGTAAAATTTTTCTTTTTTTTTTGAAATATTATGAAAAATATTAAAAATAATTTTTTTTTGTAAAATTTTATATATATTTTGTGTTTTTCCTCCCCCCAGACACATTTAATGACACAACCGCCCCGTGTCGCCCAGTGAAAAATCCTTAAAAAATGCTCTGTCTTGTGATTGTCAAAAAATGAAAGCACAAGTACATTGCGTTCAAAAAAAAAAAAAAAAAAAAAAAAAACCATAAGAAAAATTGCAAGGAGTTAGAGCTAGGTATCTCAGTGGTTAACACAGCAATAGTGTATAATTTGACTTAACATGATCAATCTAGTGATAGGGCCTATTATGAATTGAAACTACTTAGCCCTTAGTTCAATGCTCTGAGGAGTTCAATGTTCTTTATGCAATTAAAGGCGAAAATGTACTTGATGGTAATTGTTTTGGCCTACTTAAAAACAATATGGTTTCTATTTTTTTCTTGAGTCGATGGCGCCATTTTCATTAAGTGTCCCTTGTGGCAACTTCATAATGGGGAGATATTTCGCTGTTGCTACATAAAACTTTACACGATTGGAGCTTTAAAATAGAATTGTTTTGGCTAAATAAATCGATTGTATATTTTGTACTATGCTAGTGCTTTCGGCTTATTCAGTATGAAATACCCGTTTTTATGCCTAAAATAAATTTCCATTCATTTTTAGCATACTTTTCGGTAAAATTAAGACAGAAAAAGCAATAAGGATGGCTTGATTCATCTTTAAAATATCACAAAGTTCAAAAAAAAGAAAAAAAAAAGATTAAAAATAAATACAAGTAATTAAATAAATATCAAAAAAGTAAAAATGGGAAAAAAAAAAAGTTTTGATATGGGAAAAATGTGTCTGTCCCCAATAACTTTTCATTCAATGTACAGACCGATTCCAACAAACTTTTTTTTGTTCGTAAGATCTCCATGAGGACACCTCATTCCTGTATTTGATGTTATGATTTTGACAATTTTTGGATTGATTTTGAACAGTTCAAAAACACTTAAAACTAGCGTCTGCAGGTAAAATTAAGACCTGAGTAGATCCCAAACTTAAAGGCCTATTTCCTTCAAACAAATTTTGTTAGAAAATGCTTTTGATGAAGAATGTATGGAAAATGTTTTTTTTTTTTTTTTGAATAAGCAGTTTTAAGAACCCCTATTCCTACTCATCAACTCTGAATCCATAGCTATGGCCAAAATGCAGGCTCAGAAAAAATTGCCAACCTCTACTTATAGAATTTTAGACACTTGACTACCAACTTCGCAGCCGTGGCAGAAATACAGGCTCTAGAAAAAATGACCAATTCCTACTCTTAAGATTTCAGAGCCTTCGATTCGGACTCCAACTTTGCAGCCATGGCAGAAATGCAGGTTTGGGAAAGAAGTACCGACTCCTACTCCGAAAAGTTTAGAGCCTTTGACTCCAGCTTCCTGACTCTGCAGCCATGGTAGAAATTTAGGCTTTGGAAATCTAAGGACGCGAGAGCGTCCCACCCGCTAAGAAAACCAAATGTACGCCGCCAAGAAAACGGAATATCCATAGCTAAGAAAAATATTGAAGATGCGACGCAAGACTATTTACACGACGGACCAAGTCAAGGTTTTCACCCCTCTGTATCTCAGCCCTTTAAAGATCATCAGGGTTCACTTTGGCATACGCAATCTCCAGTGGCCCCTAACGATGTACACCAAAGCAAAATTCCCTGGACCATTAGGGGGAGGGGTACTGATATTACTTATAATTTAAAAAATATCAAAAAATCTTTTTGGATTCCAACTTTAATAAATCTTCTTCATTACTTTTATTTTTCGAATTTAACACTGGCTTTTATATTGTTTTCTGATTTAATAATTTTTAAGTTGATAGGTTTAGCAAAATGAAGTAAAGTTTTAGTATGCATAATTTTAGCTGATGCTCATTTGGCCTGGTTTTTCTTCTAGAAGATAAATTGAATTCAAGTTCATCACTCAATTTAAAATTATGTTACTTTACTTTTGCTAGTTAGCTTTCAGGCAGCATTAGGGTATTTTTCCTTTCTAAGACAAACGTCTCATATTCATTTATATTTTTAAAATTCAGAAAGCATCCACTTGAACTCCTTTTTGACGGGTTGTTTTTTCACAGCTTACTTTATGATTTAATCATTTTAATTTCAGGCCAATAGCTGATAAATAATTGCCTGTATTATTATTTTTTTCTAATTTATTGTAGAAAGCTTTGTAAAAAATTTTATTGAAACTAAGCAATAATATTTCTTATAATTTCAGTTTATAAAATTTTTATAGCTTATTCCCTTTTAATTATTGTTTGAAGCTGCTTTTTAAAAATTTAAGAATAGAATAATTTGAGACCATTTATGACTACTGCAAGGACAGTATACTTATGATTTTCTCTTCACTCACTAGTTATGCTAAAGCATGCAGGTATTTAATCCAGTTCATGAAGTGAAAGCTTTCTATGGATGAATCTAAATTGAGTAAACAAAAGTTTAGACAATAATGTTGCATTTTATATATTTTTTGACAAATTATTTGATAGTTATTCCTAGTACAGGTTATTTAATCATGTAATTTGTTATGAGGTGCCAAAAAATTAATTGAAAAAATACTTTTTCTTCTATTAAATTGTTTTTCCTCGAGAAAGAATGCTCACAAGAGAACTTAAAAGCAGTTATTTAAGATAAATCTATACTTTCAATTTTTGAAATTATTTATATGAATTTGTATGGTATGTCTATGTGCATATATTCAAGATGTTAAATAATAACTTAATTTGCATGCAATTATTATCCAATGTCATTTAGTTTTCGCAGCAATTTTCAATTGATCAGAAATATATATATATATTTTTTTTTTAATGAAAAAATGCTTGTATTAACTTCAGTAAATTTTACTAATAATTTTAGCAAGAAAAGATTGAAAAAGAAAGACAGCAAATGAACTATGGAGAGATTGGTCTATTTTCAAAGGATGAAGAGAATTCCGTACATTCTGCAATTGCACAAAGTTCAAAAAGTGGTGCTGCCCTAAAGAAAAGGAAATATAAAAAGAGTGATTACTTTAGTGATGAGGAAGAAGTAGAAGAAGATTAAAGATTTTTATGCAATACTTATAATAACGATCAAGTATGTACTTGAGCTGTATATATATTGTATAAATATCAATATGTAAGTAATATTTACTTTAAGTCATTATGCTGCTGTAATGTAATAAATATTTAATGTATTTTATTTTTTACAATGAGTCTGCCAATTGATCAAGTTCTGTGTTCGCTCAAATCTGTTCAAGAAAAAGGAACATTTAAAGAAATATTTACAATTTATTTGACATAATAGATGTTACAAGCCAACATCAGAGGCCTATTACAGTTTTAAAATGACACATTTCAATCTTGCTGTGAAAGAAGAGGTATAAAACTCGACAACCCTGCTGTTTGGAGTGTTTTAGTAAAAACACTGAGGCTACCATCTCTCTCCATCCAAATAGTAAGCATTTCTTGAACTTGAAGTTTACTTTTGGGAAATGATTCTTCAAAGTACTCAATTTCATCATCTTGGAAACCAAGTTGGATAGCAAGTGCACGCCAACTGGATTGAATTTTGTTTGACAGAGTCTCAATCATAGACCTTGTAAGTACATCTTTTTTCACTTTTTCTAAAAAGAAAATAAAATAGTTAATGAAATTAACATTGAAAGCAAACTAATATTTAAAAGAATATCCAAGAAAATGCACTTGCTTAACCATTTGAGGCATAGTGGCTTTATTTGAGTCCACCTAGTCTGTTATTTTTCAGCCATCTGTCATAGTGATATTTGATGACTATGATGACTATTTGATGATCCACTATGATAGATGGCTATTGATAGCCAGCTATCATAGTGGCATCTGTTCTTGGCGCAAAAAAAAAAAAAAAAAAAAAAGTTTTGTGCCTTTCAAGGTTAATTTTTGAAATTCACTGAGTTACATTAATTAATGTTCGAATGTTACTTTGCTTTTACACTGAAATTCAAAGCATACATTCAAGGACATTCATTTTTTCTAGAACATTACCTACATTAAAGAGTTGAACACTGTAATTTTCCTTTCCTAAATACAGTCACCCCCCCCCCTCTTCCCCTACATTCACTACTGAACATTTTTTCCAGAGGGAATCTACATCCGTAGTCAAAATTGCTATATAATTAAGTTTAATTAAAATTTGTGAAGAAATAATCTCTAGCTTTTCAATTAGCTATAACCACAATTTGACACACCAAATAAAATTATATAAACCAAGATACAACGAAGGTGCTAATACTTAGTGCCAACTAAAGGTATTAAGTATAAAGTATCAATCTACCATCTTTAGAATCTTCTTCAGATGCAGGTAGAAATTCATCATTTCCATCTTCTATGGAATCCTCTCCGGCAGTTTCGGCTGTCATCATATCTTGTTGCTGAAATGAAGAAATTTTTTTTGTAAATATTGATTTAAGAGCCAGTTATTTATTGTGAAATGTCTATTACTGTGACATTATTAAAAAAAACAAGTTGATAACCTATAAAATTCCCAAAAATAAAAATAAATGAAAATTACAGGGAAATTTTGTAACTAAATTACAACTATGTGAGAAAAAAAAAGCTTACAATAACTTACTTGGCTTTTTGTACATGCAAATTTTTGAAAAACGTTTCTTTTTTTACTTCCACTACCACTTCTCTCTGGATGCTCTCTCTATATAAATAAGACTAAAAAAACTTATTATAACAGACTTATATATGGAGCACCCAGAGAGTGATAGTGGAAGTAAACGAAGAAACGTGATACTGTTGCCAAGTTGATGCTGGGATGTTGAAAACTGCCAATCAGATAAGCAAAGTGTTCATGAACTGAATCGGTAACCCAATCAGTAATACAAGAAAGTAGCACATGCTGGCGCCAAATAGCAACCCTCTATGTGTACCTCTGCAATCACTTCTATCTGAATAAAATATAGTTAAATACTTTTTGAGGAAGTTATAATGCATCTTTTGAAATTACTTTCATTTGGATTCTCCTTGATAAAATAGTAGTCCTTCAACCATAACTAGAAATAACATTTAACTAATATTTTTTGGCCGAATGTAGTGTGTAGTTAATGAGCTATCTCTGTTACTGAGCTAAAAGTTATAAATTAAATATTGCTTCTGAAAATCTTCAGAATTTACTTGCATTATATAGAGAAGTAGAGTCGCTGTTCTTCATGAAGTTCCTGTAACGAAACAAAGATCTAACATGCTTGTACTCTTCACGTAGGGTGTTTCAAGCAAAAATTGATAGATGTCTGTTACTGCGGAATAGTCCACACTTAAACCTTTGCAGTTAAGCAGGTGCAAATCAAGACTCAGCTGAGTCTTGATTTGCACTTCTGTGAATTATTGCTGCACAAGTTAACCCAAGGAGTAACCAATATTGAATGGTGGTTTAACATAAAAAAAAAAAAAAAAAAAACGCTAGTGAACCATTTTTCTTAAAGTGTAGCAAAGTAACATATAAATATGTTGTAAATAAATTGGTTCAAGTTTTCCTTTGTACACAGACATTGAGAACTTAAACACACATAATATAACAACATATTTATACATACACATATATATGTGTATATATAAATGAATCGTTTATTTCGAAAAGGTAACATCTCTATTTTGATCTCCTCTGTCTCTTTAGAAAATTAAACAGCTCACGGTTATATTTTTGAATGTCATAATCAATGAAAAAATGCCTTTAGTTAAGTACACAATTACTGGAATAATTTACCAAATAACCATTGATTATGACATTCAAAAATATAACCGTGCGCTGTTTAATTTTCTAAAGAGACAGAGGAGATCAAAATAGAGATGTTACCTTTTCGAAATAAACGATTCAAATATATATATGTATACATAAATATATGCATACATTTATTATTTACATACATTACACATAGACAGAGAGTGAAAGAGAAATCAAATCTTTTAAGTCAAAAAACGAAAAATATCTCAATTATTGATAAAGTAAGATTTTTATATCATCCTAGATTTCTAAAAGTCTTCGATCCATTACAGAGGAAGAAAAAATTTACAAATGAATGAAATAGAAATGAATCAAAAACAAAAGTTTTACTTACGACTGGGGGTTTATCTTTAACCATTTTCTGTATAACATTCTCCAAGTACTCAGGAACACTTTTAGCAGGAACAGAATTAGAGGTAAAAATATGGGGAGATTTCATGCATAAAAGTCTTAAAGCTTTCCAAGCATACTTTGAATCTTTTAAATTTCTGTAAAAATGATAAAAGTATCAAAACCATGCAACAACAAAGATATGAAATTTATTAAAGTACTGTATTAAAAAGTTTCGAATATAGCAGGGGTAATTATATTTTGGTTAAACACAATGTTCTAACATGGTTTTTACAACTTTGCTTACATATATTTCATAAGTTTAGAGATAGTTCAAGGGTGACCAACCTTTTTTGGAAAGCATGTCACTATGTGACATAAAAAAAAGCTCTGCATGCAAATTATAAATTTAGAATTAGTTTTAGAAAATGCTAACATGCGCAGGTGTTTTAAGTGCTATCAATTAATATTCAACAATGTTTTGATTTTTATAGTTTCTTAATATAAAATATTCCTTCCATAACACATTTTGAACCGAACCTACAATAACACCCAACAGCTAAATCATGTAAATTTAAAAAAAATTTGTTTGTACAAATTTTCAAAATTCAACATAATTTGAATCATTTGCAGTTGAAGTAAGTCCTTATATTTGATTTCTAACGTTGCTAAACGCAACAGATCAATAATTTCAATTTGGATTTCAGGTAAATATCAAGTAACATCCTGCAGAGGAGGAAAAAAAAAATGTTGAAATATCAGTAATTTTTTTTAGAATTAGGAAAATCATTTAACCTTGAACGAGTACATCAAAATAGATATACCATACCTGCCAACTTCTGAGGAAAAAAATCCAGAAGATTTTTTTTTTTAATCCAGAAGATTTTTAATGCAAAACAAAATGAAACAAGACACTTTTTAAACCTACTCTTTTCATTTAATATAAAATTAGTTATGAATTTCATATAAATTGATTTAGTTCATGCAGTATGAGCTGAGATACATTTTTCCCTGCAGAACCCATATTTAGTTCAACCAATGATAAAATGCAGCACTGAAGCTTTGATAATGCTGCATTATTGAAAGTAACGACGATAGGAAACAACTTTGCATCCATATTGTCATTGCTATCGTCAATAGTCAGAGAAAAAGCAGACTTCTTCAGGCAGTTAACAGTTTGCTCTTTGTAGTTTCTAGATAGCTCATTAACTATCGCAGCAGTTTTTGTTCGGCCGCATGAATATTTCTTTGCAACTTCAGACTTCGGAAACATTCTTTTAAATAACGATCCCGCGTGATCAGCAGCGGTTAATGGTACATTATGTTCCACAAGGAAACTAGTAAACAAACACTCTGCTCGAGTGACATCGTCCTCGCTATTTTGCTTCTGGAAAAACTTGTCAACAGACGCGCTTTCAGTAGCACATTTTCTGTTTGAAATATGTTGTTTCGACTTCAAGTATGTAACAACATTTTCCCCACCATAGCAAATCGTAAAATTGCAGCTGAAAAATGCATAATTCAGACCAGAATGTGATCGTACAATACAAGGGTAATCACTTGTATAACTTTCTTTAAATGATTGTAAATAGCGTTTACTAATCTTATTAAACCTGCGAAACAGAAGCAACACACTCACATAAATAAAGATAGAAACATGGTAAACTGGCGCCGCTAATTGCACGCCGTGATTGGATTGGATCCCAATGAAGTCACAGGTCACAGTCATGCGCTGTATCATTCAGTGACGTCATAAACTTGCCTAACGTCTTCTACAGTGCAATTCTGCTACGGCAACCATTCCTTGGCTTCAAACGCAGTCTCATTAGCGCCAAAATTGGCGAGATGCAATTTTTTCCCTCACAAAACAGGGAAAATCCGGAAGATTTTGCTCGTAACCGGAAAGACGGAAAAAAACATGAAATTCCGTAAAACTTCCGGGAAATCCGGAAGAGTTGGCAGGCATGATATACAATTTTGTCATTGATTTTGAGTCGCTACTTCCATATTTATGTAAAATGTGTTAATTTTTTCCCCAAGTTGAGAAAAAGAAACGAAAATTTCACTATAAAATAATGTATATGAGTTATCTCCCCAAATAATGTTCAGGCAATGTAACAAAAACAATTTAAGGCACTTGCTTTATGCAACAAATACCAATTTTTTTTGTCCACTATGGTTTCTAAATTTTAGTTACAGGTTTAACTTCTTTAAAATTTCATTACTTGTAGCTGAAACTATTTAGAACAAATCAAGAATTTCTTAACATCGCAAATTTCATGCGCGAAACGCACAAATATGCTTTACAAAGCATTTTTCGTAATGTCACAGCTTCCGTAGGATGTTCAAAGCTACTGCAAATACAAATGTCCGAGCAAGATCTGCAGTATCGTAGTTTAGGCAATCTGTATATGCCAGCCTCTTGACACATGTAATCTTATTATTTCTATCAATGTACAAGTTTTAGTTTCTGGTAATGTTTTTGAGAAAGACGCTATTCTCTCAGTTTGGGAAAAAAATTTCAATAAATCTCCTTCCTGTGCCGCTGATATTGCTCAGCCGTGCCACTCTGTGACACACGAATGCTGTGGGTCGGCCACCCCTGAGAGTGTTTGATAAATAATGGTGTGCTACGGAAGATTCTCGAAATTGAATCTGTACAGCAGGAAAATCGTCCTAAGAAAGTCGAGCAAAAGTGTACTTATAAGCAGTTACAGTATTTAAAACCTGACCATATATGCTATATGTAACATAGAATTTCTATTCAATGAGCCTGGACTCAACAACAGTAGTCTTACATGCTGGGTGACCTTATATCAAAGTCTGACTGTACACTTTGAAACTTCACAAAATTTTAAGTATTAAAACAACAGAAACTGTTTCCTACGATAAGTTTTGAACCTATAAAAATTATAATACATTTTACTTACCTTTTATAACCGCTGTCTATTTTCCCTGAAGAAATTCCAAAAAATGATTCCAAAGATGGGATGAAATTTCTGAAAACAATAATGCAACAAAATGTACAAAAAAAAAAAACTTTCATTGAAATGGCTATGAATAAATATTTAATTACCCTCTTGAGCTTGGGTAATGAAATATTTAGATCAGGCATATTTTAAAAGCAAATATCCACTTATAATTTACCTTTTAGAATTTCTGCAAGCTTCCCAATTATTGGGTGTCGCACTCCAGAGTTTAATTAAGTCAGAGCTGGAATAAAAACAGCGCATGTGAAACAAACTGTTTAAAATTTTGTTAGGATGAAATTACTTTAATGAGTTTTAAATTCTAATATTTATTTGCCATCAAGGTTAATTTTTTATAACTTTACAGGGGTTTCAAAACTTAACAAAATGTTTCGAGCCAGCTTTAAATGTATTGCATAGGGAACATAATGACAACACTATAAGTTACTTAATTTAACTCATACATACTTTAATTTCGGTTTATAAGTACGCAACTCTTCCAAAGGACGTTTTTTACCCCTATAAATAAAATATTACAAGAAATTTAGAAACAACAATTTTTCATGCATAACACATACAGTACAGTTAGCAAAAGCTACATCAGAGAATTTTCTATCAGAATAAATAATTCTAAGAGAATAAAATTAATTAAATATATATAAATAGGGATATTTATGAAAATGCAAGAAAGCAAGATATAAGAAGCGTGTTCTAGAAACTATTTTATGCGTGACTGTGGAAGTAACTTTCCATATGCTCAACTATTGCTACATTTCTTACATATAACATGTTTAAAAAATAAATAAATGAAAATAATTTGAGAAAATTAATAGAAATAAAGTTACCTTTTTTCTAAGTCAATTTTTTCAGTAACTTGCTTAAAATCGGGACATCCTTCATTTTTCCATGCATTCCAATACTCTTCTCTTTGTAAAATTTTCTGCATAATCATAATTTGCCCATTTATAACAATAATTACAACAACAGTAAAAAATTAATATTTATTGCAATTTATACTAAATGTTGTTAATATTCATGTAATGTGCAAAGTTATAGTTAAAATTTTAAATTTAGCATTTATATTAAATATTCAAATTGTGCTGTTCAACAGACCAGGTGGCAATTCGAGCCCCTGATCTTAGGCAACATGCAGTAAATTGGAACATCAAGTTTATTTTTAGCTTATTTCCAGATAACCAGGCCCAACATATCAAAAATTTTCATTACGGTACTGGAAAGACCTATTTAGACATTGCATTTCTCATAAATAGTCCTTTTCTTTAAATCCGTGTTTCCCAAATTTTTGACCGTGTCCCGTATTCAATATACCAATGCTCCTCTGCTGATACATAAATTCATACTACCCAACACATCAACATTTAGGCTTTTTGATGTCACATAGCCATAAAAGACAACTAATTAGGTTTATACAAGCTTTCAAACAGCAAGAGAAAATAAAACGAAAGGAAAAAGGTCAGCGATGTAAAAAAGAAATTGCTGAAAGCCAAAATAGTACCTCATTCTTGAACTGTTTGATCAAAAAAATCAACCCCTAGGTGGTTCAATACACCCAATTTAACTGCATTTGCATGGAGCTCTTGTAACTTGCTCATCACAACATTCCAGCTTTTCCTAGGTAAAATGTGGATCCGCTTGTCTCTGCTTCCACCTGCTGTTTTTTTTTTTTGAAATTTATACCCTTTTTTTTTTCCCGAGTAGGAGCCGGGATATACAGATCATAAAGTGCCTAGTGAAAGTGACTATTGGGAAGCACTGCTTTAAATAGTAGAACTCCCCTACGTGTAATCATCATATTTTCATTATTAGACAGCAATGGGCTGCTCCTTAAAAATGTGAGAAACCCCAGTCTACAGAATATTCATTGAAGCCATATCTAATGAACATACAAGGATTTACATTTTATTTTAATTGCTAAATATTAATACATGTTCAGTCTAAATCCTAAAATCAAAAAGTTTTTTTTGGGATTTAATGGAATTTGGAAGTCAACTATGAAATCTCCCTTTCTATTGATAAGCAGTTTTTTATGAAATACACTTAAGCTTGTAATTTGAAAAGTACAATATGATACTAAATTATTAAAGGGTATTTTGAAGAAATATCTACATAAAAATTTAAAAGTTGCTAAACATGTTTTGGAAAATAGCAAAATAATAGAATGTACAAAATGATTTCAATTTTGACTCTCAAGAAGAAATGCAACTACAAAAATCGTGAAAAACAATGTAAAACCCACAACTAACTCAATTTTGAAAAAAATGTAACCTAAGCCTTTTCTGAAACATTGATTTAATTCTGCTTTTAGTTTCCATGAGAAAGTAAAAAAGCAAGAAAAAGGAATTACAACACAAAAAATTTTGTTTTGCATTGCATTATTTTTATTTGTTATAAAAGACTGTCTCCGTCAATATGCAAATGCGCCCACCGGTAGAGGGCGGTGCATGCCAAGTACTAAAAGAATGCCTGTTCAGCTAACTGAAGTGACTTTTACTTGACTTGACTCTTCATTTGGATCTTCACCAAAAAGCGGTGTTGACAACTTTCAGGCACTCAGGGCGAGGACTGCTGATGGTCTTAGAAAAAGGTGAGAAAGGTGACAAATTTTAAAACAAAAGTGACAAAAAAGTAACTAAAAGGTGACAAAAAGTAACTAAAAGGTGACCAAAAGTAATTTGTTAAGAATTCAAAGAGAAGAAAACGGTTATCCTTTTTTTCTGACTTTCACCAAAATAAGCCTCTACATACTATTTTAAAAGACTTCTGAACATGAATATGATAGGGCTGGAAGTAACAAAATAAACTGTTTTAGGACATATTTTTAAAATACTTTCAGTGTAAACTTTGTTATGTTTAAAGATTGTTCTTTAAAATCAATTAAATTAACACCTGAAATTATGAAGTAAAGATAATGACAATGTATTTAATGAACATATTTTTTTTTTTATTATTTTTATTTTTAATAGCTCATTGCAAAACTATCGGCATTCTTTTTCTTGTTTCTTTGTAAATACAAAGCATAAATGTTCGCTAAAAAGTACTGACAATACCGAATGAGTGAGAAAATAAAATTTGAAAAATCAGAAACTTTAATTGAAGCAAAATGATAACTTACAAGGTGAAAATAAAATAACATTGAAGTATAAAACTGAAGATATTATTTCATATGAATAAAAGTATTATGTCTTTTGCTTGGGGGGGGGGGGGGTTCTGAAAATATACAGCGGCATATGTCCAATACTGAAGAGAGAAAAACTTTTATATCATATTTTAAGTCTTGTGAGCACTGTGCTGTGAAAATGTTTTTTTTTCTTTTTAATTTTACCGAATCCTTACAAACACCAGCAAAATTACATGCTAAACTTATAAAAAAAAACTTCTTTCCAATCTATTAGTAATTTATTTTTGCTATGAGAGCTACAAAAAGCAATTTTAAATGAAGTTATTAAAAAATCATAACTAATGTTATTACAAAAAAGTTAAAAAAATATGTAAAATATTTACAGGATGCAGAAAAATTGAAACCTTACGCATGACACACAATAAAAGTTTTAAAAATTTAATTCAAACATTAGAAAATTTTAAAATTCACAAAAAAAAAAAAAAATATTTGTAAAATTTTCTGCAGAGCGAAATATAAAGAAATCTCCAACAGAAAATATTCATTTATTTCATTAAAAAGCCATTTCCAATGTTGGCGGTTCATTTCTGAATTTCTACCGGTCGTGGAAGGCAAAGCAATGGTTCGAAAACTCATATGTGACAGCGAGCTATCACTTAGCAAGATTGCTTAGCAATGATTTTATTGAAATTTTGAAACTAGACATTATTTATTTTCTGAGAGAGCTATAAAGAATAGTAATAAAAATAGTATGCAGATTTGTAATGTGGAGGGGAAGCACACATTAGAGGTCAAGACATTGAAAAACTGGTGCCCTTAAACCTACCTCTAACATTGTGAACATATTTGATACTATCAGAAACTGAAATATATTATTCGGGATCATCAGTGAATCTTAAACAATAAAATTATCATAGCAGGAGTCAAAATTGTGCATTTAAAATATAACGTTTACAAAAAAGTTTTACATTATGAAAAACAATAAGAATCTCCAAAGTTTGAAAATAACAACTTGAAATAAACATAATAATATCACATAGACTATCAATATTTAAAAAAAGACACAACAATATAAAATTTAAAAAGCACATAGTAATAAATCACTTCTGAAAATGAGAAATAAAAATAAAAATCTGTAAATTAAAAGAAAAAAAGATGTTTCCCAAATAACTTCTTTCTTCCTGATATTTTCTTTTTTGCATTACATTTTTTCTGCAAATTGAAGGGTATTTTTCCAATTATGCCTTACACACATGCTTCAAGGTCAAAGAGACTTGCCATATGGCACAGAAAATGCATTTGTTAGAACATGAAACTAAATTTGAAAAGGGGTGAAATCAGCAGCCAGTTTTTTCTTTGGGGAAGGTGGGGGGTAGAGCAGAAAAGAGATAAGAACATAACAGTAAAGACAAGAACTTTGACTCTGTTTTTCCCCCATCTCTACGCAAATCACCAACAGAATTTTGTTTCAAGAACAAAAAAAAACCCCTGCCAAATAGCCTTGGAACAGGTGCACCTGTTTTTTTGTTTCCTCTTGAAACTTTTAAACAGTTTCTTCTGAAAGGTTTTGTTTTGTGAATGAGCCACAGTTGAAACACTTTTTTTAATGGTTGAATGACAGATTTTTGCTTTTTTTTTTTTTCAAAATTCCATTTATTTTCAGATAAGAAAAAGAATGTTCATACTTTTCAAAAATTTTATGAATCAAAAATGGATTTTTCTAAAACACATTTCAAGAAAGGTTTAAAAAGGTGACTAAAATTCCAAAAGGTGACAAAAAGTGACCAAAATTTCAAAAGGTGACTAAAGGTGAGAAAGGTGACTGAGTCCTCGCCCTGGGCACGGCTCGTTTTGTAAAGCATCGATTTTGTTTATTCTTCTACCTAGTTGGTAGCATTCTTTAATGTACAATTTAAATGTATATATTTCATGTAATACAGAATAGTTTTTTGAACTTAGCAGTCTTTATTTAAAAACATCAACCAACAAGACAAAGATTTGTCATCAGTAACCAAAACTTATTTAGATGTAAGCCAAACTGCTAACTCTTCATACTGATTGTTATAAAATCATTATAAAAAGTAACTATGCAAAATAAGCGAGAAATAGGTAGTTATAAAGACTAACCTCCACATCTCTAGCAAAATCTATTCCATTTGGTGGTGTCTCTTCTAAAAGCTATAAAAAGATCAATTTACACTGATTAAAATGCAATAAAAAACTAATAAAAAAGATCCTCATTCAGGGAGGGAAATCATGTTCTCCTATTCATTGCAATATGCATTTATACATAAAGCTATACAGATTTGAAAAGATGAAATACATTACCGAATTTATAGATTATCCAACAGAAACAAATGAATGTTTTAAAGACAAAGTATATTTTTAAGCAACAAAAGATTTTTTGCAGCATTTTCAATAAATAGTGTGCTCAACAAGGGTAAATCTTTCAATGAATTAGCTATTATCTGAGCAGTGGCCCTTATTCATAGTTCACAAAAGACAAAAGGAAAGAAAAAAAATCATACATAAAATAGGCATTTGTAAAATATTAAAACAATAATACATCTTGTCCTTGCTTGCTATGTTTGGCTCAAGCCATGTTATAGCACCACAGCATGAGTGTCTTATGCATGGGTTCAAATCTTGGCTATCGAATGGATGTTTGGATTGTTATAGCAGGGTGTGTTTAACCAAATCAGAGTCTCTACTTACTCAACAAAATAAAGAATATAGCTTTGATATAACCTTCAGCACGCAAATTTTTTAACTATATAAGGTGAAATCGTGCAGCAAACTTTAGCAATATATTTCATAAAATAAAGGTTATGATCAATAATTAGTTACATAATAAATGCAAACCTACACAAACAAATGTACAATATGTTTCTTTGAAAGGTCGAAATTGGAAAATATCAACATTCACTCATGATTTACCAAAAATATACGGTCTTTCATCAATCTTGTTGCTATGTGAATGTCCACATTTACCAGATTTTGGCCTCTCACTGTAACATAGATACAGTGAAAGTCTGAAATTTGGATAATGTTGACGTTAGAATAATATGAATATTCACATACCTAAGACATTGGTGAAAGAAACATTATTTCCAGTGAATCATGGTGAAAGTCGACATTCTCCAATTTTGGTCTTTTAGGGTAACATATACATACTAAAGATGTATATTGGGGTAAGGACTTGAACTTTTTTTTTTTTTTAGCCAATAGTAGAAATCAATGATTTTTTTTGCTACATAAGCAAAAAATATCAATAATGTTTTTCAATTCCAAAAATATTTTGCACCAATAATATTGAACATTCCTCAACTTTAGTAGTTTCAGCACAGTCAAAATATGCTATTTGAAATAAGCTTCAGATTCTAATGTACAGTGAACCTCTGGTAACTCCACACATGGGTAACTTGATTACTTCGGTAAGTTGACATTTATGTTTCCAATGGTTAGTACAATGTTAATTTCAATAAGGGAAAAAAAAAAACATTTTAACACGACACACATTTACAAGAATCACTATAAGTCAATATCCACTCGATATTTTAGTCAATGTTTTGCTACCGATATTCTTTCACATTAACCATTTCTGAGAACTTTGGTTTTCAAAGTCAGTCATTCAATTTCTTTCTGGAAAAAACTATCTTCCTTCTACCTAGCGAGCATACTCTTATTCAGTCCCAGAACTAGGAAGGGCTTGGAGAAATGTACCCAGGGGGCAATTTCCAAGAGAAACAAAACAGATCAATATGTGTTTTCAAGCAAGTTAGAGCATTGCTTTTCTGTTTAATAGACCTGATTGACAAGGAATTCTTATTTCATTAAAAAAAATTATTCCTAATAAGGTATTCAAAATCACTTTTTTTGTTATGTACTTTTCAAAAAAAAGAAAGGAAGGAAAAACCATGTACCAGAATTAACTTTTATTACGTGAATGGTAAGTACAGACGAGAATTAATAATTAAGTTACGAGAATGGTAAATAAGCGATACAAAAACACTTTAAGAGTTGAAATTATGGAGCCTTGATAAGTTGACACCCGCTTAACTTGACATGTTATTTTCGGTGTTCTTTAAGGATGTCAAGTTATTAAGGTTCCACTGTATCTTTTTTTGATCTTTCTTGTGCAATTCTGCACTTAATTTCATCCCTCGTTGGGCAAAAATTATCCTCCTATATATTTAATGACAACAGATTTGTCAATACAAATTAGAAGTAGTTCATGGCAGCAGAGGAACTGAATTTCAAAACTTTACCTGTAAAAACTAGGTTGTGCATTTGAAATGAAAGCACACAGTATTGAAAATGATATCGTTTATTTACTAATGAAGAAGTATGAAAGGAAGTCATATGCAGAACAGGGATTCTGTCCTACATTGTGAGAAAAACAAAATAAGATACAATAGTTTTCGTTAAGGAAATAAAATCTTCTGCATAACTTGTACAGAAATATGAAATGCTCTTGCCAATAACATCTTATAATATTCACAATAATATCCCATGATCTGAGCAAGCATTGCTTATATACTTTTTTTTTTGACATAAATTGCTAATTTGAATTATGTTTCAATGGGAAAAAATAAACCTTCTCTACAAGGGTATTTTTTGCTTTTGTTTGATTTAACATCAGCAACAGTTTGTTACTGGGAGCTAACTAGAGTTTGTGAAAATGCTATCTAAAGAAAGTGCAAAATAATTTTGTTATAGGATTAAAATCATCACATAAAGGGATGGAGTTTATTAACTCTCAATGTTTCTCTAATATTTAAGTTAGTTTTTACTGTTCAAAATCTGGATGTTTTGCATCTCTCTAACTGGTATTATTTTCTCTGCGGTGAAGTCAGGGACGTCATTTCCAGTTTTTCCAGGGGGGGGGGGGGCAAAGGGTCCAAACTCAATGCAATTTCATCGGAAAACATCAAAATCCACGCCCACTTATATGTAAATACATTGATTTCTCAAAGTCAGGGGGGAGGGCAATTGACCCCCCCTGCCCCCATAAATGACGGACCTGGGTGAAGTCCCGAAACTGCTGAAAGCATCCAAAAAGATGCAATACACCACCAGCTCATTTATTCCATGCATGGACTACAGTTTCATGCTTACCATGCATTCATCAGCATGGAAGGAATTAAACGAGCTGGAGGCAAAAATCCTCTTATAGAGCAAAGAGCTAACAAAAACTGGTAGCTAATATGAAATTAGAACAACAGCGAGCGACCGCTATAAGCACAAAACTGCAGTCCATGGATGGAATAAACGAGCTGGTGGTGTATTGCATGTTTCTGCCTTAGCCCTGGCTTAGGGGCGGTTACTTACTGCTCTATACCCGAGCTTTGCCTCAAAAATTTTGAGTGCACCATACCAAGTACGGTCTCTCGCTGGTGTACTAACTTCACATTAGCTACCAGTTTTTGTTGGCTCTCTTTGCTTTATAAGAGGATTTTTGCCTCCAACTCCTTTAATTCTTGTTCTATGCTGATGAGTGCATAATAAGCACGAAACTGCAGTCCATGGATGGAATAAACGAGCTGGTGGTGTATTGCATGTTTCTGCCTTAGCCCCGGCTTAGGGGCGGTTATTTACTGCTTTATCATCCATAAAAGACTCCGCCACGCCATCAAGTATTTCAGAAGACAGGGGATCAGAGAGTTTTTCTTAGGGTTATCACTAATTTCCATGCAACTTAAACGATTGCTTACTGCAACTTAATTAAAATTGAAAACAAATAATGATTTTCCAGAACTACCACAGTGATCCCAATAGCTTCTGAGTGTTTGGGAGTATCTTTTAGAGGAGAAAAATGTGCTCATGGGTGCAAGTTTAGTGATGTGTTCAAGACGGAAAATATTTTGAGCCCCCCCCCCCCTCCACACACATGCTACTTGATTTTTTTTTTTTTTTTTTGCAATTTTTGAATATTTGTGTTGTTGCTTAATGTGACTTTTTTATTATTTTTTTGTAACAATGTCAGCCTTCTTTTAGGTAAAGCATTTCAAGCATTTTGTTATGTGTGCAGGGTGTCGCGGGTTTTCTACATCGCATCGTGGCTCCGAAAACGTAAAATTGAATGAATGTCAATAATACGGGAGGCTCTGCCGGAGATTTTTGAAAAAAAATTGCCACAATACCGTATGTACTCGCGTATAGGTCGAGAAATTTAGTCCAAAAAATGAAGTATAAAGTTAGGGGGTCGACTTATACGCGGGGCAGAATTTCAGAAAATTTTTCCCGAAAAACTCTTGGGAAAAAAACACTCAAAAACGATAAGATTTTTTCCATTCAATCTTACTGTTTTAAACAGACGCTAAAGAAGTGTAAATACTCAAACATTCTTCTGTATTTTTGCATGGTTTGATTGTGAAATAAAGAATAAATAATTACAATAAACGGACTGATGGCGCGAAAATTGCGGGAATTGCCGCATTCGCGAATTTTCCGATTGATGGTGTTTATATTTTTAAAACAGAATATGATACGGCTAAATCGCAAAATTTTATTGGTAATAATGCAAAATAAAAGCAACAGATAGTAAAAATTGTAACCGCAAAATCGAACCCTTACGAAAACCGCGATCGTAAAATCGAATGCTTTACAAAAATCGCGATCTCAAAAATGACACCCTTTTTCTGAAAAAGAATAACAATCGTGCTATTTTCAACACAAGAATGCTCACTGCATTTCATTTTCCTTCTTTTTAAAATGTTTTTTCTTTTTTTTTTAATCGCGGTGAAACGTTTCCGGATCGGTCCCGATTTACAAAAATCGCGATCGCAAAAATGAACTCTTTTTGTGAAAAAGAATAACAACCGTGCTGTTTTTAACACACGAATGTTCAGTGCATTTCATTTTCATTCTTTTCAAAATGTTTATATTCAAAAATCGCAACAAAACGTTCCCGATCGTTTCAAAAAGTGCGGTCTCGACTTATACGCGGGTTTTCAATTTTTCCCGATTTTCAGTCAAGTAGGGAGACTTACATGTGAGATACATGCGACACCTACACGCTAGTGTCGGTACGCGATTGTCGGCCATTTTGGTAACGTAAAGGGAAGAAATAGGGTTCAGAGGCTTCTTTTGAGACTGTCGATTCCAAAAGCGCAATTCAGACTATCGCAAAAAAAATATTAGCAAGAGGAGGGTTGAGGATTCTCGGAATTATTTTGGAATTGAAGCTCCAAAAGTTGAAATCTGGGTTCGTACATATTTCATCAAAAAAAAAAAAAAAAAAATCCGAAGGGTCCAAAGAAAATCCAAGTAGCATAAAAAATGTAAGGAATTACCGCAAACCTAAACACGGATCCATGGATGTGTTAAAAAAAACGAAAGTAACAAGACAACACGTAATTCAATAGCTGAATTTGCACTCATACCCTAATAGCACAATGTGTCACGGATAAGTCACAGTGACGTCACTGCGAGTCACAAGCGTCACAGTCACACCGTGACTCAATTGTGACGACGCACAAAAGTCACATTGTGACTTGTTTGCGACATTTGCGTGTGACTTCACTACAACGTTGCTGTGACAGCTGAATTGTGACCGGTCACAATGTAATGTTGTGGAGACGTCACATTGTGACCTTAATGTGAATTTTCATTAAAATATTTTTTTACCGATTGAAGACCGAATTAATAATACCGAATTAATAATTTTAGGTTACAAAATCAGTCAAAAAAAATTTTTAAGAGCCTCAATCACTTTCTAACAGACAGCAGTAACAAAAGCGACCAAGTGACAACCACTTGCGAATGTCAATCCGTGATGACGTCAAAATTGCAGTGACGGCCCTTACAACGTCAATGCAATTTTGGACAATTTGTGACTATTCCGTGACAACATGACACAGTCACGGAAACCGTTGTCGTGTAATTGTGTATTTGATGCGACGTTTTGATAGTTTGTATCGGTTATGCGGCTTCTCATCATTGTCACTATCAAATTTCTTTACTTACTTGTGACCTTTAAATGACGTCGCTGTAAAGCCCTGTAGTGATTTACAGCAGATGCGAAAACGGGGTATGATTATGAATAGCACAGTGACAAAAATAAGACACTTTTGTGACTCGGGTACGTCACAAGTAAAGTCCCAAAGAGGTGGCTGCAACTTACGAATGAAAATTCGCGGCGACATCAAAAGTGCGATGTTGCAGTGACGACGCCTGGTAGCACGAAGGCAGTCGATGTCACTTAGTGCTGGTTTTGCGCCTTATTTGTGACTTTTAAATGAAATTCTTCAAAGCATTATTGCGATTTAAAAAAGTCGCAACAATCGGGGATGTGACTACGAATTGCACAGTGACCAAAATAAGACGCTTTTGTGATACCTCACAAGCGAAGTCGCAAAGATGTGGCAGCAACTTACGAGTGTCAGCTCGCGGAGAAGTCACAAGGCGGAGAAGTCCTCAGGTGCCGTCACTGTGAAGTCGCACTGTGACGCTGCCGCGACTTCACGCGTACGTCACTGACTGGTCGCATCGGTCGCTGTGACTGTGATGTGAGGTCGCTAAACCGTCACTGGGAGACCTAGGTTGCAATTGGGTCGTCAGGCGTTGTCACTGTAAAGTCGCATTGTGAAGTCGCCGTTGCTGACATTCGTAAGTAACTTGTTGGTTGCGACTTCACTTGTGACGCATGCGAGGGTCACAAAAGCATTGCATTAGCAACGCCTGAAGACGCAAGTGGGACTTTTCTCTGACGTCGTGGTAAAGTCGCATTGTGACTTAAAACTGTCACATCGACGTGGATGTGACTCACTTTGTGACCACAATGTGACCTTCAGCAGCTCTTTACTTTTTGAGTTTCCTCTTGTAACTCTCGTCTAGTATAGTGGTTAGAATTCTTGGCTTGCATCCAGACGACCCGGGTTCGATTCCAGGCGTGGGACAATGGGTTTCGCAGCGTAACGGTTGGCGGAAAGTATGTTGATTCAATCCAGGTTCTTATATCAGTGATTTCTGATGTCAGTAAAAGACTCTTTTATTTTTTCAAAATTAAAAAAAAATATTTTATGACAGGTCGTCGGGCGCCGTCACTGTGAAGTCGCATTGTGACGCCGCCGCAACTTCACACACAGGTCACTGACTGGTCACATCGGTCGCTGTGACTGCGATGTGAGGTCGCCGAACCGTCACTAGGTGACCTCGGTTGCAATTGGGTCGTCATGCGCTGTCACTGTAAAGTCGCACTGTGACGTCACCGCGGTCGGACATTCGTAAGTCGCGGTGACGTGGTTGCGACTGCGCTTGTGACGCGCGTCACGGGTCACAAAAGCGTCACATTTTGGTCACTGTGCTATCAGGGTATTGATAAAAGCAACAGTCAGCAAAAACCGTAATCGCAAAAGGAATCAATCCTTTGAACGAGATCGCACGTTGAAAAATACAAAAATAAATAAAAATAGCAATACCATTTTTCAATACCTCACCGACTTATTTCTTTTTTATTTTTAGTTTTGCTCTGTCCACAAAATATGCTAATGGCGCTCTTTTTTCGTTTGTACTATCATGCTCCATAGCGTCCATAGCTATGATGTATCAGCTCATGAGGCGGTGCGACATTGTTATTTATGCAGCGCCGCAGTGAGACTGACTATATTGGGCGCCAATTATTCTTTATGTTCAGTAATCAAAACGTAATGATTTCTTTTTCTAGCCAATTGCAAACTTGATTGAAGATGCGTCAGTTTCAATTCGCCATAATTCCAAGGAAAACTTGAAAAATTCAAGGGGTCCCAAGAATTTAGAAAAGTGTTACCGTATTTTTCACCGGATAAGACGCACCCAATTTTAAAGGAGGCAAATCTAGATAAGAATTCTACAAGAAAAAAAAGTGCCTGCGTATGAGACGCAGGCACTCCCCCCCCCCCCCCCGATTTTGGGGAGAAAAAGTGCGTCTTATGCGGCGAAAAATACGGTATTTCCAGGTAGTTTCCCCAGGAGTTTGTGTGCATCTTCTGCAAATTTAAACGATTTTTAATGATGTCAGGATCGGTTGTGCTCTCCGGAAACGGCATTCATGAAGAAGAAATATTTTTAACTTTGTACTTCTTTCGAATATTTATTAATTTTTAAAAGAAACACAAGAGGAACTGAAGATTTACCCATTCAGGTGATGATTTTTTGGAAAAATTCACATTGAGTATAGATTTTTAACTCCCTCCGGCCAGGGGGGAATTCCAAATGTCACGCTCGCTTCAATTTTGAAGATATTTCCGACACTCTTTCCCACACTGACTGCCTAATTTATTGTTTCCAAAACTTCTGTTTTGGAATTGTTTTGGAAGAGCCCCCCCCCCCCTCCCCAGCTCTGCCCATATTACTAACGATGTCATAAATATTTTTAAATTTGCAGAGGAGAAATCCCGAATCATCACAAGTGCGCCGACTTTAAAAAAAAAATTAGCATTTTTACGAATCTGTTTTAGAATTTTTTTAGAGCTTCCCCCCCCCCCCAGCACCAAATTTTCGAAACTCTGTGTAAAACTTCCGAAGCGAAAATTTGCGGGCTTTCTATGGAAAGAGCAGCGTTTTTTCAAACAGACTATTTTTTCGTTTCTTTCCTTCTCCCAGCCCTTTGTTTTGGTCAATTTTTAACAGTAACATGTTAAAAATGCAGGAGCAGTTGTCCATCGTTATTTCACATCGGCTGTAGATTTAACCCAAAACCCAATTTTTGTTGCTTCTTCAAAGTTATGTGCTCTGCTCCTGTTGCATAGACATTTCATCTTCCCGTCAGCTGGGGCTCCTGCAGATGATGTCACTTAGTCACCGCCCATTCCACTTTAGACATTTCAGTAAACACATGGTTTTCATTTATATGCATGTTAAGTTGAGGGGTGGGGGGGGGGTCATAAATGAATAACGCTACGAGAAAAGATGATCGAATATTGCGATAAAAGATAATAAATTTTCAAATAGAGACAGAAGAAGCTTGATTAAAAATAGAAAATAGTGAGCAACTCCAGGTCTACATCAATCAGGTTCAGTTATACACTGCGATTCAAAAGTTTAGACAAAATGCAAATATGTGAATAAAAAGAAAACTATTCAACGAAATGCTTTCAAACTTCTACTGCAAGTACACAATATGGTCCCAAATACGTGTCTGGAGTTCTTATAACTATAACTGGAATTAAATTTTGGATATTACAGAAGATAGTTTTTTACATTGTTGCAAAAGTTTAGACAATAGTCAGATTTTATGCAAATATCCTTTGAAATGTGATTGGTGGAGGAAATGCGAGACTGTATTATTCATTTATAAAGTGCAGAGATTGCTGAACAAATAATCAAAATCTCAAAAGCTCTTTTGCTCTCGTGTAAAGAAGATGAGAAAGTTTGGAAGCCGAAATTTGAAAATGAACCTACTTTATTAATTTTTTGTCTTTTAAATCGGCTCTAGCATGGTAGTACATTGTTTTTTACTTTGTGGAGAGCAAATTCAGACATGCGTATCGATCAAAAAGTCCAAGGAAAATTGTATTTCTTAAGGATGAAGGAATTGAAAAAACGGCTCTGACTGACGATTCGGCCCTTAATCTTACAAAACTTCAACTTGGGACCAAAAACAGCATGTGACAGCATAAGTAGATGAACAACTGAATCGGAATGCATAACAAAAAACAAAGAATTGTGCCTGAGCCTTTTCGGACAGAGCAGCACAGCATATGATCATTGGATATTTCTCAAGTCCCGCGAAAATAATTATAATCCATCTAGGCCATCCCAATTTTAATAATTTTTATCAAAGAAAGTACCATTCATTTTTTAGTCACGATGATACATATGCTGCTTTTCACATTAAAATCTGGCTTATTTGGGACACTCTGTCTGAAAAGGCTCAGGTACAATTCTTTGTTTTTTTTTATGCATTCCGATTCAGTTATTCATCTACTTATGCTGTCACGTGCTGTTTTTGACCCAAGTTGAAGTTTTGTAGGATTAAGGGGAGAAGCGTCAGTCTGAGCCGTTTTTTCAATTCCTTTATCTTTAAGAAATATAATTTTTCTTGGCCTTTTTGATCGATACGCATGTCTGAATTTGCTTTCCACAAAGTAAAAAACAATGTACTACCACACTAGAGCCGATTTAAAAGACAAAAAATTCATAAAGTAGGTTCATTTTCAAATTTCGGTTTCCAAACTTTCTCATCTTCTTTACACGAGAACTAAAGAGCTTTTGAAATTTTGATTATTTATTCAGCAATCTCTGCACTTTATAAATGAATAATACAGTTCCGCATTTCCTCCACCAATCACATTTCAAGGGATATTTGCATAAAATCTGACTATTGTCTAAACTTTTGCAACAATGTAAAAAAATGTCTTTTGTAATATCCAAAATTTGATTCCAGTTATAGTTATAAGAACTCCAGACACGTATTTGGGACCATATTGTGTACCCGCAGTAGAAATTTGAAAGCATTTCGTTGAATAGTTTTCTTTTTATTCACATATTCGCATTTTGTCTAAACTTTTGAATCGCAGTGTAGTACGGCAGTAACAGCATAGCTACTTGAAAGAAGTTTCACTGTTCTGCTTGATGCTGAAAGCCACGCCTCCAAAACTGGTTCACGGCAGCATGTTGTATAACAAAACGAAAACTGTGGAAAGTTCAGAGTTCGCGAGATTTGGCAAGGGAAGATATAAATCAAATATATTTACAGCATTGATGTTAAAATGCGTGGATGGATTGGGATAATGATTGTTATTTATGAATTTGATTGTTTTTAAACATTGAGAAAACAAATTTCTTATAAATTAAAAACTGAAGAAGTCATTAAATTTCCTTTCCGTCCCGAGCTCCGTCTCGCCAATTTCGTCAAGACGGAAATCCGTCTTGAGACGGAAGGTCTTGCATCCATGAATGTGCTTTTGGAGCAGCTCTATAAGTATCAATTATTGATCAATATAAATCAATTACCATATAAAATTTTAATAATTTGTAACTAAGATTATAAAGAATTTCACAGGGAATTATCTTTCCCTCACATTTTTTAATGCTCTTAGTTATTTTCAAAAACTCAACAGCATAAATAGCAAAAGATTCATTATAATTGGAAATATTGGGGAGGAAGGCGGGATCAGGAAGGTTAACACAATTGATTCAAGCTTTCAAAAATTAAAATACTTCTTTATCTTTTTCCGAAAGAAAAAACACATACCAAAGAAATATTTTTCCATAACTTTTTTTCTACAGCTTTTATTTACTAAAATGAAATAATTTACTTACTTTATACACTTTTTTAGTTGTTTCTTTTAGCCAAGATTGTTGATCATCAGTTAAGACATAAGATTCCCTTAAATAAATAATAATGATTTTAAAAACATAACAATCATCCAAAAAAACTTTTCTTTTTAAAAAGAATCCATTTTACACAATATGATAGTTAAATTATTTCAGAAATAAAATATTTTATTGAATATACTTAAATAAGACGCACTTTGAGTAATAGTAGAAAATTGTTTTCTTCTCTACCAGGGAATACTATACACAGACTAAAATGTTTTAAACTGAAACTAACAATTTATTTATAATTTCGTGCAACATTCTAGTACTACTTTATTTAATTAAAATTTTGAAATTGATGAGTACATGATGTTTGGTATTCTGTGCCTTCTTTATCATAATGCGGAATTAATTAAGCTCATAAGAAAGACTGAACTAGCAAATTTTCTTGCAGAAATTACTGTATCCAAGTTTGATTTTAATTTAAAAACAATCATTTCATATTATTAGAGTAATAAAACTAACTTACAATTTGAATTTAACAGGTGAAGTAAGATACTGAAAGAGAATCAAAAACTGGACCAGTACATATCGACGAAAGTGACTATCACTCAATTCAAGTTCTAAAAGCTGTAAGAGATTTTGGAGTTAATTTTTATGAAGAAATTTATACATTTATACATATACACAAAATACTAGTAAAAAAAAACTAAAATATGTCTCAATTGAAAACAATACCTTTGGGCTGGTGAGATACTTAGCAAAATAAACACAAGCACCATTAGGGGAAGGCAACTTTGCTTGCTTCCATTTTGACGAATTAGCATCATCTGATTTGAAGCTTCCAAAAACTGTGAGAATGTCAGCTGTACACTAAAAATTTAAAATATGGAAAGGTCAATGGGAAAGAAAAAGAAGGGATGGAAGGTGGATAAATTCTGTATCAATGAATATTAAAAACATTAAAAAAAAATTAGTAAAAAAAAAGAAGAACCCTGGCTTTGGGGCGGAGATTTTCTGCTTTATACAGAAGCTATAGTTGGGGCAAATCTAACCTGGCAGCGTCGTAGCGCTGTGATTAGGATCAGCGTAGCCTTCAGAATGCTTCCAGGTTAGGTTTGCCCCAATTATAGCCAGCAATCTGATAGTCTAAATTATAATAAGCTCACACTTAGATGAAAGTTTTTTTTTAGAATTCTGAATTACAAACAAAAAGTGTGTTAGTGGTATCACATATTATTCATTTATCACTCACCTATTCCTTATGTATTTTTATCCCTTTCTTTTATATATTTCATGTGAATGTGAGGTGTGTAAGTATTACAACAGTCATCTTTCTGAAGGTACATATGAAATCACAAATGCTTGTTAAACTATATTTATTACTAAAAAATATTGATCATCTACCATCATTATGCAAGCATAACAGTAGCTCACTGAAGATACTTTTCAACAAACTGGAAGAACTAAAGATTTGTTATATTTAGAGCACAGTGGTGAGAAAACCTGCTTGCTGGGTTTTATGTTTACGAGATGGGAAAAAATGTGAAACAGTATGACTGCTACTTATGAAGATTGTGCAATTGCACAGTGACTATACCCTATATCAGACATACCTGTCCCAAAATATAACACATCCTGACTTGACTGTTTTTGATATAGCCAGTACCTTAAATAACCATTCCCTCTTGTTTTTCATATTGCTGTATTGTATTAAGCTACTAGTCAATTAACCTCTGGTTCCAGTGCTTGGTTGTTTTGAACCCCCCCCTTTCTCTCATTTAATTTCAATATGCTTGCTTCTATCACAATGTCTCATAGTGCAATATTTTTCGGCAATAAATTTATAGCTCTATTGGACATTTCAGACAAATTTCGGTTTTCGTAAAATTGAAAAATCTACTCAAAATTTAATAAATTTATAATTATTATCAATTAAGTTACTTTAGCAAGGATTCCATTTTTGTGCATTTCTGAAAATAAATGACTGTTTTGGGAAATTTGTAATAATGAAATTTTCCAAATCTACACATTGTATTTAATACAGTAAAATTAGTAAGCACATATTAAGTTAAAATTAAAAAAAAAATGTATTATTTCATATCTTTAACAACTTTGCTTTGCGAATACTGCATTTAAAACCAAGAATCAAACAGGGGGGGGGGGGGGAACGTAAATAGTACATGTGTATTGCCAGTAGATTTGAAATTTTCAATAACTTAGCTACTTTGCAACAGAAGAGAGGAAAAAAAAAAAAAAAATACTAATCATGATCTCTTCAGATTTTATATACATTGAGGGAGGCTGCATTGGTGCAATCAGATAAGAACACTATGGAAACACTTCTTTAGGTGTAGATGACTTTCAGCTACAAATCTAGTCATTAATTAGTTATCAGGACTGTTTCCCAGTGCCTTTCAAGCCTGTCATTTGGGGCATCAGGGAAGGGAGGGGGGCAGTTGCTCCCACTGACATTGGGAAACTTATGTATTTCCACATAAGTGGGCAGGTTTTTTTTTTCTTTTGGCATATTTACATTTCGTACCTTTGCCCCCTTGGAAAAATTAAAAGTGACTGGCCTGAACTGCTTGCTGATGTTAAGTTTTGGATAAAGTAACTTCTGCGTTTCTATGGCAATCACACAGAGAATTAAGAAAGAGGTCATTTTTTAGATTGGAGTTTGATATTGTTCAACAATGACCCTCAGCTTTTTACATTTTAATAAGAAACAATTATGGATATCAAAAAAGTGCTTGAGAATTTGAATGGATACATAAGATTTTTCATCAAAGCTGTTATCGAAATGTGTTATGTATCCATTTTATTTCTGAAACATTTATAAAATGAAAAAGAAAGATTACTCACACTTGCAAAATGTCTCCACTGCATCTTATTATAACATGTGGTTGGACTGCGAAAGAAATCTTGTAATGCCCAAAATTTCTGATACAAATTTTTGTCAGCAATTATAGGGCTAAAAGGATATAAAAGAAAATTAAATTACTTGCAGGCATACTTTAAAATAAAATATTTTAAACTGAAAACAATTTATCGAATGATTTAATTCTTACATGCTCTTATCAAAAAATTTCTAGTAACTAGAAAGTAACTAACTTGACAGTAAAAAAACAGAATAACTCAAAATAAATTTCTCATCTAGTACAGGTGGCTGAGGAATTGCAGGCTAACCATGGTAAACCAGGGAAAGAGTTGGAAACAAGAGCGAGCCAACCATGTTCCAACTTTTTCTGTACACTATTGGACCAGCCGAGAATATTTTTGAAGGCCCAATTACTTCTGAAGTCTGTTAAGCTAACCGAAGATAATTCTGTTGTCCTGTAGTTCGAAAACTAGAGAAATTTTCAACAGTTTCTTTTTTTTACTGCAAAAGTATTTAAGTACTTTCTTTTATTCATGTAATGTTAAACCGTATTTCTTTTAACAGCAAAAATTAAAATTGCCCATTTTCCATTATTATTTCCCTTCCCCTCATGACCCTAACAATAAAATTCTTATTTATTAGGGCTGATATTTTTTTTTTTTTTTGTTAAAAGAATTTATATTAAAGTTTTGTTCAAGCTTCCTAAGAGAAATATGATAGTCAAATTTTCATTTATTGGCACCGATAGTTTTTCCCTAAAAAATTATAAATCTACCCATTTTTGGTACACTCTCTTCTAAATTTTTCTCGGAACTTGTAAAACTTTTCACGGTAAATTTTTATTTACAGATCCATAATACAATATTCTTTATTTAAAATAGTTCAAAATTACTTCCACTATTTCTACCATTAATTAAAACAACAGCTTGTTTTGTTACATGTGTAATAAAAAACAACACAACTGCTAATATAATTCATATTAACATTTATTTTGATAAAATGTTTAGAATAGTGTGTTTGTTGCTTAGAAGTTGCAAAATAATAAATAGGTAAGTGCAATTGAAAATTTTACTGAAGTTCCGGCATGAGCTTAATTCTGTATGTGCATATTTTTGCAGTCTGTAATTTTCAAGTCAATAAAATTGAAATAAAACTCTTTCTCTAATAGAATTATAAGTCTTGATATGAGTTCTAAATTTCCATTGTCTATATAAGTGGTCAAATTACTGCCAATATTTCATTTTTCATCATCTATTTTGCCTTTAATGATTTATCTGAAAATGCAAAATGAGAAAACATTTTAGTTTGTCTTGAACCTTAAAATAAAGCCCTTACACGTACGAAGAAGCGTAGCTACGACATCTTTTCTTAAATGATCAGGCTCATGAACCTCTAAATTAGCTGTTGACAGTAGCTGAAGGGCAACCATTTCATTGAACAATGGCTACCAAAGCATGAAGTCCCAGTCGCCAAAAGTGGCGACCGTTGTTTGACTCACTTCAAACTGAATTCACATGTCGTTACTATTTGAGCCCTTCTCTTGAATTTCTTTTTAGTAAGCAACTTGATTTTGTGCAAATTATTTTTTTTTTGTCTTTTATTTCAGACAGAAAATTTTCAAAGCAAGTAACAGAGTAAATGATTTCTAACAGTTTTAGATGTACTTTGAATTTCAAAATGGTTTGTTTTTACTTTTAACCTTTAAAACAAGAAGTTCTGTCCAGAACTAAACGAGCCTACTTTCCCATACAATGACATCCTAGCATCTGATCAATATTCTCTTGATTATCCAAGACTGAAAATTATGTCAAACATCGACTTTTAGCACTTAAAGTTGATTTTTAAACGCAAAATATATCCCTCTCATCAGATGTAATAGACATGTAAAAAGTAAATAAACAAATAAATAAAGTTTTGTCGCACCTTTTAAAGAATGTAACTGTTATAGTTCTTCCGTAGAAAAATTCCTCAATCGTTTTCAAAAAAAAAAAAATAAAAGTACAAGGAACATCAAAACACATTTAATCAAAGAAAGAAAAAAAACTCGTTCATTAAAAAAATGTTTCGAATTCATTTTTAATCCGTTGCCAGTTGTTAAATATAAATAAAGAATAAAATGCTCTCGTGAATGAAAAATGTTTGTCACAAAAAACGAATCATCTGCCAAAAAGAAAAAATAATAATACCGTATTTTTCGCCGTATAAGACGCACTTTTCTCCCCAAAATCGGGGTGTGGGGAATTCCCCCCCCCCATTTGGGGAGAAAAAGTGCTTCTTATACAGCGAAAAATACGGAAATAAAAAAAATAAAACAAATATGTAAATAAACAAAAAATCGTTTGCCCAGTCAGTCATTTTTTTCTTAGCCTGCATTTCCTCCATGTTTGTGGAGTCGGAATCGGAATCAGAGTGAGTCCTCACAGAAGATTATTCAGAAAAGTACTTTACATACATTAGTTATCAAAACCATTTTCTTGCAATTAAATTTCCCCGTAGGCCCTAATGTCAAGTTTTTTTCTGAACGGTTCAACATTGAACGAAAAATAGTTCAAATCAAAAAGCTAAATATTTGAATCAGCCTCTCCGAGATCTTTCGAATAAAAAAAAATTTATTTAATTCGAACGATTCATAGGGAGGTTCTGGGTTTGAATCCCCACCTGGGCATGAATGATATTTTCTCTCCTGTCCTTGTAATTTTTTGTGTGAATGGCTGCCTACCCTATAAATAGGTCCCAATGCCATGTGTGTACTATGGGAGCCTGAGTTCACACCAAATTATGGTACAGTTGGAAAAGTGAAGCATTTCACACTAAACTGATAACCTAGCTGGCACATGATGACAACTACATTTGTATTATATTTAAAGATTTGTAAAATATTTCCCTTTGGAATATGCTTATACCTGTGTATTTAAAAAATATCCACTGACATTCTGTTTGTCATTTTTTTAGAGTACCACATTCTCTTTTAATTTACTGTTATTATTATGAATAGCAAATAGGTTATTTACTTTTTGAGTCGCCTATTTTTTTTTTTTTTTTTCAAAATAGCTACCAAAAGTGAAAAAGTGGCCACTATTTTTTGTACTTAGGTCGCCAGTGGTTTGTATTTGGAATTCCTAGTTGGGAGCAGTGGTTGGAAAAACTACATATTTTTCGTAGCAAACTACAACTACATTCTTATAAATGTAGTTAACTACAGCTACAACTACTTTTTTTTAATGTAGCGAGCTACACTACTTTTGAAATGTAGTTGCTACTTCGCTACTTTTTAAAAAATAAATAAATAACAAGAATACACCGATTGAAAATCGACCGATAAAATTCGAAAAGTGGTTTAGATTAAAAAATTACCTCATTTGAATATGGAATAGAAATAGGAATTGTCTTTGAATTTATTAGTTACTTTTTCTTTGCTGACATTTGTCCATTTTAGATTCTTTTTACAATTTTTACGAATATTCGCTACAAGAAAAACCTTGTTTTTTTCCTTCGTTCTCTTTTTTTTAAAATTTTTTTTCATTTATTTATTTATATTTTTAATTTAAAAGTAGTTTTCAGAAATTGCTACAAACTACTATTTTTTTGTATCGTGCTACTCACTATTCTACTTCTTTTAAAAAGAAGTGCGCTACACTACAAACTATTAAAAAATGTAGCTACTACAGTAGTTTCGCTACTTGTAGCGCGCTACTTCCGACCGCTGGTAGGGAGCTTTAACCGGTAGGTACACGTTTGAACCCAGCGTTATAAGCATGCTGAACATTGCCAAATATGAATGATCATCATAAACACTATATATATATATTTCACTTCACACACTCTAGGATCCCCCGTACCAACCACAACTTGTGGTTTAACTGGGATAGGACCCTGAAGTGCGCTCTGTTCTTTTTGAACCAGACCAAGGGTCGAGCAAACCTTTGGCCCAGCATCCCCAGAGGTATCGTTTCACTTGGAGGACTTTGTGACCACAACATTTTTAATGTCCCCCAGCCGGCATTAATCAAGACGGTGGATCTTTGATCGGCTGGGATCGAAACCAGGTCCCTCCGGTCAGGACTGACGCCTTACCGATCGGGCTACCACGTCCCTTTTATATATATATATATATATATATATATATATATATATATATATATATATATGTGTGTGTACTGAATATTTTTTTTTAAAGAAGGTTAGTACTAATAATAAAACAAACAGGTACCTTTGATTACGTGAAGTAATTTCTCCCTCTTCTTCTGTGCTATCTCCTTTATCAGGAACCATATCGCTGAAAATGTCGTCATTTGTGCTATAAACAGTAGTATTCTCATAGTTAAACTCACTTATGATGTTTAAGCCTAGGGGAGAGATAAAACACATGAGAGATCAAGTTTACAAATGGAAAAAAAAGTATGATGCACATTTCCCTCATTCTTCCTTTTCATTTTAAAAAATGAAAAGAAAATCAGGGGCATTTTAAAATTACATTATCAATCTAAATATAGCTTGCAGCACAAAATGCTGAATACATTGCATTTTTGGCTTTATTTTATGTGTTTCGTTGATGCCATGTGTCCTGCATAATATAAGTGTCTTGCTGGAATTATGTAGGAATCTGTATCTGCTTTTGGCATACAATACTTTTTCTTTTTCCTCCCCCATTGTTTCAGAACAAAAATCAGATTGAGCAAAAATGCAACTGTATTCATTAGAATAAGTATGTTTTTACTTGATTACATTGATCAAAATGTCATACAATGCATAGTAAGACTCAATGCTGTAACTATTATCCATGCATAATACACCGATTTTTAATTGTTTGGGACAAATAATGGAAATGCTGTGTATATATTGAAAATTATCCCAATTCTCTAGTAAATAGCTAGTTAAACTATTGCACTTTTTTGCATAGTAAAAACATTTTACAGCTGAATTTGTTATTCTTCATATCACAGTAATTGTCAAGTCCTCTCATTATAAATGTCTCTATTAACAAGGAGTTCAAAGTTATTATCAAAATCATTCCAATTAAAATTCATGGTGCTTGTGATCATTTGAAACATTTTCAAGTAAGAATTACTTCGAACATGTATGTACTTGATCTGGCGTTTCTTGGCGCTCGTGAATTATTACAAATGAATTGCAATTAATACATTCAAAAAAAAATTTTTTAACTTCAAACTTTCTCCATTTATAAAGGAAATATTTACGTGCATTACAAATAATATTTAATTAGATGTTATTAAAAAGAGTATGTTTTGAATTTGAAAAATAGTTTTGCATAAAACAATATATTTAACAAAATTTTGCATTGATTGTAATGAAAACTTTTTCATCCCAATTAAAAGAAGACAGCATAAAGAGCTGTGTTCCGGTTCAGCCTGCAAAGTGTTCAATAAACAGTCCCTCAACAATGAACTTTTGGATGAATGATGTACTTTAAGTGCAGACAGATGTATAATGTTTATTTTTTATCTACCAATTTAAGCAATTGAATAACTTTTATATGCATGATTTTTTTAAGTAGGTACTGAATTGCTACTTGTTTCATAGCAATTAACGTTTCAAAATGTTTGTAGGAAAAAATGTTTTGTTTAAAATTAATGGAATTGAATTGGATTTTAATCCTTTGAGGTTGGAAAAAAAAATCCCTCCTAGTAAAGCCAAAGTGATAGCAAAACGTAACTGGAGAGTATTATAAGACATACCAGTATCTTATGTTAGAGATAAGCAGTTGTTATTCATACTTTGCAACCAAAAGTTTTGATTTGGCTCTTATAACACTTTTCCTTCTTGCCTCATTGTGAATAAGACACGTGATTGTTTCAAAGAATGCATTTGTAAAAGCAATTTTTAGATGCCTTTTAAATCCCTTTTTTTCTGTATATTTTACAAATATGCTACCAGCAATGTGCAGCATACAGTAGTGTGTTCAATAAAAACGTTTTTATATTAGGATACACTTTTAGTGGAAGTTCAATAAATCGATATACCTCGACTACCTAAGTAAGCGGACATTTGTGTTTCCAATTGTTGATCCAATGTTAATGTCAATGGGTGAAAACCACATCATTTGTAGGAACCTCTATAAGTTGACATTCACTCGGTATTTTAGTTTACATTTTGGTAAATATTCTTTCACCAACTGCTTCTGAGAATTTTGCGGTTTCTGAAAAAGTCAATTGATTCTTTTCTGGAAAAAGCTCTTTCAGAGAATTTCCCTTTGTACCCAAAGGAGTGGACCAACAATCTGTGTTGGTAGTGCTGTTCAAGGGCTAAAAATGGGTTGGAGAAATGTACGCAGGGTAGACTTTTTAAGAGAATCAAGGCAACACGACACCTGTTTCTGAAACAAGTGTAAGCAGGGCTTTTCTCTTTAATAGACCAAGATCTGATTGATGAGGAGCTCTTATCTCTTTTCAAAAACTGGATTTATTTCTAATAAATTATTCAAGATTGTTCTATCTATTTTGTTATGTACTTTTCAAAAAGAGAGAGAGAGTGAGAGAAAGGAAAAAGCATTCACTGGAATTAATTTTTATAAAGTGAAGGAATATCACAAGTAAATAAGCAATGCAGAAAACACTTTAAGAGTTGCAATTGCGGAATCTTGGTAAGTTGACACCCGCTTAACTCGACAAATTTTTCGTGTTCCCTTGTTGTATTGAGTTGCTGAGGTTCTACTGTATTTTATTCATTAAAAAGGCATCTAGGTTGTCAATTTTGGCCTCCATAAACTTATACTAGGTACCATATAGATGCATAGATTTAAATTCTTATTTCTAGCACTGATCTTAGGATAGTGTTTAGAGACGTATTTTTAAGTTTGCAAAATTTATAAAGCAGTTTAAGCATGCGTCGGACACTGCCCAACATAGGATTACAATGGCAAATTTTTAATCTTGAAACACAAAGGCTTAGAAATATATTATAATTATTATTTAACAATAAAGCAAAACAATACCTGAACGTTCAGACAAAGGAAAAATACGTGCAAGAAATAATAATATACGGCCACAGAACACAGTATTTTGGGATCTTGAGAGACGTCGTAGCAGATCTAAAAAATTGTTAAAAACATGTAAAACACTTGCATGAAAACTGATTTCTTAAAAATGTAAGATGTTAATTATGCAAATTAGAAGCTGAATGAAGGAAAAAATAAGCACAGAAAATTTTGCGCTTACCATTGCAAGATCTCAAAAGATGATTTTTACAACTTTTGAAAAATAGGTCCTAGGAGAAAAAAGATATGAATGAAAATAATAAATACCATTTAAACAAATAAAAAATTATAGGAATTTGATGAAAGAAAAGTATCATACCTTTTTAAAAGTTTCTACTCTGCTTTCTACAAAGGCAAATATTTTTTCACATTGAACTATTGTGGATGATTCAAACATGTCTCCCAAAACAAGAACAGGCACATTTCCAGGAGCAAGATCTTTGAAATACAAAAATCAAACAGCAAATACATAAAAGTGATACCAATTTAATCTTATTATTTTATATCAAGAATTTTTTCAATCATCAGTTATAAACAAAATTTGGATTTTATTAAAGAAGCATTCAAGAACTTTTCAAGAACAAAGTGCGATTTTTTAATGGTTATAATTGGAACAAAGCAGGGCCATATGCAAGGGGGAAGTTTATAAGGTTCAAACCCTCTCCTAAATTTTTAAAAACTATTCCAGTGAAGACTTAATAGCTTTAAATATTCATATTATAATAAACTTCCAATATTTTCATTCAAAATTTTGGCATTATAATTCTCTTGTAAGCTATCAAGTTTTCTGACAGTTTGGTAAAGTTTGACTGAAAACTTTGTGTCATAAGACGAAAACCGGCAAACAAAATTTGCAGTTTTGAAAGAAATGCTAAAATCTTTGTAAGTATATAAGTGCTACTTTCATGAAAATATGTGAAATAATTACAGGTACAGTATGAAAATGAATTTCTGAAGTTTGTTGCTTATTCACAGCTTTTTTCGATGAAGGATGATTAAAAAACTTTTTTCTTTTCCCCATCTTTCTTTTGGCGGGGAGGTATCCCGTTCTTTTGGTGTCCATGGGTGATTTAAATTTTATATCGAAATGTCGGCTGATGCTTATATTTTACGAGACAAAAGTTACAGAACAATTAATCTCTTATTTCTTAAGAAATGCCTAAAAATGTGAATCATCGAAAGTGTCCCAATAATCCGGGCACGGGCATGGATCTACTTTCTCTCTCCTGTCCTTTCTTTGTGCAAGTGTGTTGTTGCGCCGTGAATGGATGCACACCCTATAAACGGGTCCTTGTGGCATATGCGTGCCGTGCACTGTGGAAGTCGGATTTCACACCAATTGACGGTACAGTTAGAAAAGTGAAGCAGCGCACCCTAAATTGCCAGCTCAGCTGGCACACGACAACAGCAAAGGTATAAAATATAATGAATCCTAGTTTACTGACTGACTTGAAGTGAACAACTAGAATAGAATAAAAGTAAATCAAGTGGTAAGAGTTGATTACAATTTGTTGAAATTTATCAATCTATATGTAAATAGAAGTACACAAAAGGAAATACATG
This sequence comes from Uloborus plumipes, assembly GCA_038373865.1. Classification (NCBI taxonomy): domain Eukaryota; kingdom Metazoa; phylum Arthropoda; class Arachnida; order Araneae; family Uloboridae; genus Uloborus; species Uloborus plumipes. The sequence continues at coordinate 37,594 of JAXGGA010010801.1, forward strand.
CTCCATAAACAAATTTCTTACCATTCAAAACAATACTTACCATTCAAAGCAGCTTCAATAGAAAACTGAAATACTAATTCCAAGTATGATATGTCTGTTTCTAAGCTCTAAAAAACAGAAATTAAACAATGATATATTTCCTGTTACGTGGACATATGTTTCACACATAATACATAATGAAGAACAACAGAAAGGTAGTCTTACAATCAATTCCACGAGGACTTCTCTAATAGTCAATTCAACAATGGACTTCAAATCAGTATCACTAAAAGAAAAAAAAAAACATGAAATGTTGAAAAAAGAGTTCATAAACTTCAACAAAATTTAAAAAAACTATGTAGGTAAAAGAAGAAAAAAAAGATGTTTATAAAACTGAAAAATGACATTTGGCTTAATCAGATATAAAAGCACATAACTTTTTCTACATTCTTTTTTTCTTTAAAGAAAAGGAAGGAAAAGAATAAAAAACCATTAAAAGAAAAACTAAGAAAATTAAGGGTCCTGAAAATGATATAGTTATTGTATTTAAATATTAAGTTTCACAAGAAAGTATGAGGGATCAATAACATAAAGCAGAATATATACAATATATATAGGTAGATTTTTTTTTTTTCAATATAAACATCACCTGTGAAGAAAAAACAATTAAAGAGATAATGAAATAAATGCTTTTTAAAAATTATCTAATGACACCCCTGGTGAGAGTTCTGACTTTCATGTAAATAAGAGTATACGTGCAAGAATTGTTTCATAGAGAAAAAAAATTAGCAAAAAAAAAACCCTTGAGATTCGTTTTTTTAATATTTTAATTATATGCATATTAACGCTCTCGGCACCCTGGACCTCATATGAGGCTCCTACTTTTGAACTCAATTTTGGAAGAAGTAAACACTTAAAATGATTTTTTTTCCGTCAGTGACTCCACCTATTCATCTAGATCACATATGAGGCTCCTAAGTGAAGAAAAAATCATTTTAAAAGTTTACTTCTTCCAAAATTGACTTCAAAAGTAGGAGCCTCATATGAGGTCCAGGGTGCCGAGAGGGTTAACTCATGTTAGAATATTATTGCAGAGCTATTTATAATATACTACAATTATCAAAATATATAAATTATAAAAGCAAATAAAGCATTCCATCAAAATTAAAAGATTGGATAATAGACTAAAGTTTGCTCAAAAAACCCAAAATACAGCTATTGTTTTTTTATAATCAAATTAATGCCCTTATAAATAGAAAGCATTCAAATTTCAATTCTGAAGAATAGTTACTACTAACGATGTAAGAGAAAGCATGTCCACCTCAAACATTTCTCGAAGAGCCATGATCATAACCAATTTTCATGAAATTAGGTATGATATTGATTTTCAATTGTTTTGGAGTGGAAATAAAATTCTTTGGGGAAAGAAACAAAAAAACCTTTTCCTTTAAAATTTTGGATTTTTTTTTTCTGATTATATCTTCATCTTCAATCATAAAGCTTTTATTAAACTAATTTTGAATTTGTTCTTTTTACATTCTGATGTATGGGAAATTTTACTTCTAAAATTAAGAATTTACTTCATATCTTTTAAATTTTAATATTATTTTAAATCTTGGTGTGTTCTACATAGGACAATATTAATACCATCTCCCCTACCCCCTCCAGAAAATTCTGTTTACAGTATGTCTTGTATTAGGCATTTGCCACTTCTCATATGATAATGCTTGGAAATAAACATAACTATATAGTGCATAAGTATAAAAAAAACTCTTGCTTTACATACAAGATTTAAAAAAAAAAAAAAAACTGTTAGAAATAAGCATCACACATAAAACTAGTTCATCCACTAGAATCAAAATTATTTGTAAATTTAATACTTGCAAAATATCGGGCAATTAATAAATGGTATGTTAAATTGAGCTAGATTAGTCTTTTACATATTTACTTAATTAAAAGAGCCATGGAAAATATTATAAGAATGAAATAATTTGCTAGGATTGAATTAATGTATTTTTTTTCAACTTGGCCTCATCAATAATCCAGCCATTAACTTCAGGAAGAGTGCAATTTGTGTATCAATAAGTTTTATACTTACTTAAATGATGACAATAATGGACGAGCTTTTTCCATGAAGTCATCAAAATCATTCAGCTTCACCGCTTTCTTGAAGAAAGTCTGAAGAACAAGAATGCAATAAATGAAAAAACATAAAAAAAATAATAATAATAATAATTAAATCTCTAAAAATTTTGACATGCAACGGTTTTCAATAAAGAGATTAAAAAAAAAAAAGATATTCAACCGTCGAAAATTCAACTTAATTTTAAATTGTGACGAAACCAAGGTTAGCTTTAAGAGAAATAAATTAGGAGCAGGGGTCTCACTAATGAGCTGTAGCAAGTAAAAGACTGGGGATGTATGAAAAGGACTCAATTTTCCAAGTACAACCTGTCCCAAAAGATGCACTATTTTGCTCCCCCCCCCCTCCTCAAAAATTCAAAATGAGGGATCTGTTCAACAACGACGAAAATAATAAATGACGCTTAAAAGAGGGCAAGATTGAAACTTTCTTTGAGCAGCATTCAAGGGTTCGGCAACAGGAAAGTATGGCTAAAATGTCATTAATTTAGTTCAATTTCAGGACACTTTGTGTGTGAGCAGATAAAATAGGTTTAAAGCAGATTAATAGGTTAAAAATAAGTAATATTAGGGGCTCTTTCAGATTCTCTCCCGAAGTGTAATAAATAACTATGACATTAACCACATGGAAGAAAATATGTAAAATTCGCGAAACAAGTGTAAATTTTCTTCACGATAAAACTTACGGTAAGTTCATTTTTCAAGTACATAATATCAGTCATTGTCAACTTTTACGATTAGTTAATTATTGGTATCAAATATTCACAACAACTATTCTCTAACAACTTTTTTTTTCTCGTCACATTCAGAACTCAAGGTCAATTGAAAATGACTTATTTGTTACATTAATTCTTCCACAAACACTAATCTAATGACTAGTGAAATTTCTGTGCGTACGATAGACGATTCTTCAGCTTCAGTTTTTGATTCCGAAAGGCCCCATGGAAACCACAAACAAGAAAAAAAAGGAATTGCCAACACAAATTTTCAAAAAAGTTTCTGAATACTATGCAAGGCCGACTGGGTTTTCGATCTCATTCCTTGAAGAAATAACTTAAATAGCAAGAGAAAACTCTTTTTTAATGTTAGTTGGAATAAATTATACTGTAAATTGCGGGTTCTTAGAATTTTCCTCAGAAATCTGAATGATTTTGGAACTTTTCAGTATTTATTTTGTTTTATTACTTTATGTATGGCAATATTTTCCCGGTGCCGGTTTTTTTATTTATTTATTCAATGTTCAGCACTCTTTGAACAGTGATCTAATACTAAGATTCACTAGCTCTTTTAATTAATAAGTTTAGTAACAGTAAGGAGAAATTATGGTATAATATGACCTTTTGAAACAATCATCAAACGATCCAATTCAGAATTCATGCCGTATAATATCCTGGCAGGTACTTAAGTCTTCCTTTCATTTATTTTAAATGTTGCTTCATGCAACTAGCTGAAAACCATGCATTTAAAAATGAAAACAGATATTTTAAAATATTTCATGTCGGAAAGAATAGCTGGGAAGTTTAATTAGGAAACCACTGATTGATGGTGCGGTGTGAATTTTTTTTTCTCCGCGACATTTGTGAGAAAACCGCACATTATCATTTTTATTAGTTGTGATGTGATACACTTCGATCTGGGTCCCGTTGGCGCATATGGAAGTGTATCCTGATATTTCATCTATTTTTTTCATTTCTACCTTCAACAAGAGGACGGTCAGCATGACACCAAACGTCTTATGGTAGATTCAATTGGTAAGCTCAACAAAGTTGAGACTATGCTAACTTCAAATTGTAAGTTAAACTCTTGTCAAAAATACTTTTATACTTGTTGCTTTAAATTGCTAAGATTAGGAATGTCGTGTTAACCTTTTTCGAAAATAGCTTGTTTTAAAACAGTGACTATAAAAAATTTCAATGACTACGAAAAGTTCGGAAAATGTTCAATTTACTTTTGATTTAGACATTAACACGTTGACTGCCACGATAAGAAAAATTCGCACTTTGGCTAAAACTTATGTATTTGTGAGCTAGTTTGGACTTATGGGTGATTTCCCAGAAGCCAAATTGCTCTATTTATACCTGTGTATTACATATGCACTTGAATCGGTATGAAAATCGCGAATCCAGGAACTACGAGCTAATTCGAAGTGGACTTCATTTTCTAAGCTCACATGCTACGAGATAACTCGTAGCTTGGCAGTCTACGTGTTAATACTAACTTTGTTCCGGAAATAAATTTTTATCAACTCTACTTGAACAGAAAGCAAGGTTTAAAATGTCACCACGATCCACCCAAAATGGGCTCAAGATTGACTGGTCGATCGCGATCGACGGTTGCATACCACTGCGCTAGAATGTTAGAGAGTTAATGAAAGTGATGTACGTGTCTCCTACACAAAAATTTAAATTTAAAGCTTATAACTTGTTATTTATTTAGGTATTTAATTTTATTGAAAAGGTGCTTAAAAAGTCTTTAAAGAGTACTTAATATTGATTTTGAAAATTGAGAATACCTCTGTTAACCTTTTATCATTAAATGCTTCTTAAAATAGATTTGAAATGTATTAAAATTTTCTATAAAATATAATTATAGTAAAATAAACTTTGCTTTAAATAAAAGTAGTACAGTAGGATTTTGAAAATTTGAGGTTGTGGCTAATATAAAATGCTTTATTGAGATTTTAAGGTATATCTTTTAAAAGCTGAGCATATAAGCGTTAAAATATGAAAATCAGAATCTTTCGCTTTTTTAAAATTTTCTTTAGTACCAGGGGTCAACTTGCAGAGAAATTAGGTCAGTAAATGGTCTCTTCACAAAAATCCAGAAACCTGAAATGGACTCTTCACAAAAATGTAAATTTTGAAATCAATTGGGAGCATTTCTAGCTGAAACAATTTTTTACAAAATTACACACTGTCGGCAGGACTGTCCTTTCGAATTGTTCCGGGGGGGGGGGGGGTGTATATACAATGTAAATTTGGCAAAAACCATGCTTACTTACATGTAAATGCATTGATTTTCCAAAGTCAGGGGGAGCAATTGACCCCCCCTGAAACCTGAAGTGACGGGCCTGACTGTCGGGCCCGCTTAAACGAATACTGTCGGTTCCAAGAAATTTTATTCAATTACCGTATTTTCGGGTAGATAAGCCGCGGCTTATACGTGTTTAAAAGCTGAATTTTAACTCCTGCGGCTTATACGGCATGGCGGCTTATACGATGTAAAAGTGGGGTTTTTTTTGTTTGACTTTTTTGGTTTTTAAAAGTAAATTTTATGTTTATTCATTACCTAAAACAAAGCAAATTAGAGTCTAACATCGAAAGCTACTACTGCAACGCTCTTGAACAGTTCTATTTTGAAAAGGGTGACAGCATTTTTGCTTATTCAGATGTTATTTTATTTTAATGGGATGGGATCCGATAACAAAGGGGAATAAATTAAGAAAAAAAACTTCAACAATAACCAACATATCTAATAAACGAATCCAAACGAAAAGTAAAAAATCAAAATCACCTGTGATAAGGAACAGGAATAAATTAAGAAAAAAAAAACTAACCATGAGGAATCCAAAGGAAAAAAAAAAAACGCTCGCGCAGCTGCCCATTGCTGAAGGAATGAGAAATAAGGTTGCCGTAAAAACTAACCAGCAAGAGGCCAGGGTTACTATAAGTTGCAGTTATCGCCAAAATGTTGCAAGGTTTAAATTATTGTCTATGTTTTTGAAAGATGTCAATACCAGTATACTGCAGCATACGTTTTTGCAGATTAAATTTTTAACTGTGTTTTATGCGGCTTATACGCCGATGCAGCGTATCTGATGAAACACTTTTTTTTTCTCCTGAATTTTGCCAAGTGCGGCGTATACGGTGGTGCGGCTTATCTCCCCGAAAATACTTATCTCCCCGAAAATACGGTGAGCGAGGTCTTTATTTAAGCGGGGAAATTTAACATTGCGTCTATGGCATTGGTAATGTTCGCTTCCGGATGTTTTGCTCGTTTAAGCGGATTGTTTGTTTTTCCATAACCCGATTAATCGGGGATGACAGTATTAGTTTTCATAAAATTCCAAACTATTTTTCACAAAATACTAAAAATAAGACCCTAGCAACATAGAATAAAGCAGCAAAAATGTACAAAGTAATGCTAGAGAGGTGTCACAAAATATTATTCGACGGCTAGAAATAGATTCATTAAGCTATATTTTGGGGATAATTTCATATCAAGAACAACTTGAAATTAACATTGTTTTACTTTCTTATGTTGCCCTAAAGTATCTACCGCTAAAAAAACTTTCCAGATAATACAAGTTTCCAGTAATCTGAGGTAGTTTGATGCTTGAGCCCCAATCATCTCAGATTTTTGAAACTCTACTGTATATGTTATGAACCTCCTCTTTTATGTATTACAGATTACTTATGTGTATGAATTCTCTTTTTATTTTTAGTTTACAAGTAGGCTTCAATCTAAACATTGGGACTCCAGGAAGAAAATTCGTAAAATATCAAACAGTTTGAAATTGTGAAGAACTAAAACTACTTTGGGTAAATTCAAAGCTTTTCGTATATTTTTTATAAACTGATTTAAATTTTAAATATTTAAAATGGAATAAAAGTGAAATTCACATTGAAATTTTTATTTTTTTTTAACCTCTAATTAGTATTTAGTGTACAATCTTTTTTTGATTAACTGATGCATTTTCTTGTGAGTTGAAAACTTGTTTTTTTTTTTTTGTCCTGCTTTATTTAACTCGCGAGAGCTCGCGCCATGTTTTGTCACACGAGCGCTCGCGCGGGGTCGAAAACGACCCCAATGTGTTGTTCTTCATTTCTTTTCCTCTTTTCATGACTTCTTTATTTTATTTTATTCATTTATGTTTTTTCACTAACAGACACTTCTACAGTGATCAGTTTTTGATTTGAAATGCATGAAGAAAGTGCTTTATGAACTATTAGGAAAATGCTCCAGCTCTCAGTAACATTTTTTGCGTTTCCCTTTGGTGCAGGAAGAAAAATACTTATATTTCAAACTGGAGTACAAACATTAGCTCTAAATTTATTTCTTTGCCAAATAGTTTCTTTATCTCTTCCAATAAAGATGTCATCTGAATCAGGATTATCAGAATTTTCGCTAAAAGAAAATTTGCTTTTAATGTCAAAATCACTAAAGTTTTTTTTTTTTATTATTGCTAAACCTTCATCGTCTGAAATGACACATATTCATCACTTTCTCCATTGGCTAGTAATTAGCTAAAATGCTTCATTCCTTGCTCATATGGAATCGGCATCTTTTCTTTGTTATAAGTAGTGCAAAAGCAATTGAAAAATATGAATTTTGCAAGGACAGAACTACATAATCATTGTGAACGACATGCTTGTTAACTGAAAATCATGCCTAGAAGAAGGACGCTGAAAACTAATTCCCATTCACAAAATGTTTCAAAATTCTTTGAATGGAACCAACTCCAAACACCTGTTCCGTTCCGAGAACTTTACTGAGGTCAGT
>JAXGGA010010802.1:0-45215 GCA_038373865.1 Uloborus plumipes
TAATCTATGTCAGAAAGCGTCTGTAGAGGGTTATGGATTAGACAAGAATTCAGAAAAGTAAGAATACACCGTATTATTTTCTAAAAGAAGTTCGTTTAAAATATCGATTCCCACAAAAACCTCCAACGAGTATGCAGTTAGCTACTTAAAATGGTAGAACAAAATTATATATTGACCCATAAAAGAATTTTAATATGGTTAATGTAAAAGTAACATTGTATGATACCACGAAAAAAAAATGACTGCAACACTTGTTTATTAACTTCACGATTGTTGTTGAAAATGAACATAAACTGCTAGCAGACCCACAACCTACATACAGCTCGATAAAAATCCTCTTATTGTAGCTAAGAGTACCTTCAAACTGGTAGACAAAATCAATTTACCAAAACAGTGACCAAACCATGATTGGTGGACGGTCTTTGGTTTGGTAAATTAATGTTTTCTACCTGTTTGAAGGCAATCTTCGTTACAATAAGAGGATTTTCTACCTCCGGATCGGTTATTGACTGTTATTGATACATGAGTTCCCAACAAGGACAAAACTGCAGTTCCAGACTGTCATGACCGAGCTGTGGGTAAATTTGCGTATAGTTCTGCCTTTTCCCTGGCTTATGGGCCATAATTTAGTGCGTATTTATGCATATTTGTAAGCGAATGAAATTATCCCCGCGTATTTCTCTACCCCATACACTAACAGATGAATGGAATCACCACATTTGTTTCTCCTTGAGATTCATGTAGGTAGATAATCGCAGTATACACGATAAGTTTAGAAGCATAAAAAGTTCTAAAAGAACAGTATTCAAGCAGTGCCCCGTAGTTTGTATGCAACCTGCTGAATTCTTCAAATGTAAACTGTTTTGATTTGAAAAAGAAAAATCATATAAACAATCAAATTTTATTCGTTTCCAAAATGCACAAAAAGGTGTAAATTTCATTGAGTTTTATTTTCTAAAAAATAGGACGAACTGTCAAATCTATAAAATTAAAGTAAGTAAAATTGTTTCAAATATATTTCTTCAAACAAATGCGACATCTACACGTGTGGTTTGGAAATACGAGGTATTCGCTAAATGCACTTCTCATTATGTCTGGCTGTCACTCCCCAATTGTTCGGATTTAAAAGTTAACACAAATGTGTTTTCTCTTACTGCATATTCCCATTTACCTCAACTGACTTTACATGTTTTATAGAAACGTAACAAAAACAGATTTTATTTAAATTTAGCATACTGACATTAACATGCTCCTAAGTATATCTATTAAATCCAAACTTATTTTTTACGTCAATTCGTTATAATACTTTTTTAAAGCTGAAGCATATGCGTTGGCACAGATTTATAATTAAAAACACATATTGAAAATTAACATTTTGTCATGAAAGCCCTAGGTTTAACACAAACACTGAAAAAAGAAACATTCACCAAACAACTCTCTTTCTAGAAGCTTTGTTACAAGTACAGAAAAATAGGGGTGGGAAATCAGGGATGTAATAAAAACTTTTCTTCAACTCCAGAAGAAAAATAAGTTTGTTGCTTTGAAAGGCACTGTAACAAAGCTAATTTTTCTTAAAATCTGTATTTTATTTATTTTTTCAGGGTATTGGCTGGCTGCTGTCATCCGGGTAAACATGAGTGATACAGAGGTAAGAAATAATTTGTTTTATTCATTCTGCAATTTCATTCATTCACAAATACCAGCTGCACTCATTTCTTCCACGTTGGTGTCTAAAGGCATTGCCTTACCCCTCCCCTCAAATGTCCTGTAGCACCTACCAATAACTAGACCCTCCAAAATTGGATTAATATCCTTCTTTAACTTCCCCTCTCTAAAAATTTCAGTTACGCAGTCTGCACCATGTGCGTGTGTCCTTTTCCCTCCACATCTACAACCTTATAAATGCCATACTCTCTTGACATTTTCATATGTACTTGGACATAAGACAGAGGGTGTGCGCTAAAATTTTTTTCGCTGATAAAAAAGATTCTTCGTAGGCTCGAAAATTCTCATTATTGATGTCGACATATTTCATTCAAATTTATCCCAAACATTGCATGCTCATTTTCTTTAAAATTTGTTAAAATGAAGCAGGTAGGGATTGCAATACTCTGCCAAATAATTCATTCATCAAACTAATACTTATAAAACTCAGGATGTTTACATTTCTTAGGAGAACAAAAATGTTCATCAAACTAATACTTATAAAACTCAGGATGTTTACATTTCTTAGGAGAACAAAAATGTTCATCAAACGATGAATCGTGATATTTCAGCTTTTTTATGTAGAGCGTTTAGAAAACAAATGCTCTTTTTAAATCATTTTTTTAAAGAGATTATGATGCATTTACCATTGCATGCTATGATTTTTAGTCAAAAAAATGTAACAGAACCTTCGCATACATTATATTTGGAATAAACTAGTTTTGCATTTAGTCGAACGAGCAAAAAGTGGTTACGTTTAAGCTCGATCCCCTTGGCCTGTTGATTGACAAGTTTTCAGTAATAGTTCTTCGGAAACTTCGGTAATAGTTATGTTGCCATTTATTCTGGGTATCTTTAGGGGATAACTCTGGAAACCAAAGAATGAGTTGACAGCTTTTTGTAACAAATGTTTACTACTCTGACGAAAAGACGCTAGTTTCGGAAAAAATATTACCGGAATTTCTTCCATTACCCTTCATAAGCAAACAAATTCAGGTTTGAATCCGACTTTTTTTCTTGTTGAATATGTTTTCATTTTTTAACAGAGCAAAATGTGATTAATATCCTTCTTTAACTACCCCTCTCTAAAAATTTCAGTTACGCAAGTCTGCACCATGTGCGTGTGTCCTTTTCCCTTCACATCTCCAACCTTATAAATGCCATACTCTCTTGACATTTTCATATGTACTTGGACATAAGACAGAGGGTGTGCGCTAAAATTTTTTTCGCTGATAAAAAAAGATTCTTCGTAGGCTCGAAAATTCTCATTATTGATGTCGACATATTTCATTCAAATTTATCCCAAACATTGCATGCTCATTTTCTTTAAAATTTGTTAAAATGAAGCAGGTAGGGATTGCAATACTCTGCCAAATAATTCATTCATCAAACTAATACTTATAAAACTCAGGATGTTTACATTTCTTAGGAGAACAAAAATGTTCGTCAAACTAATACTTATAAAACTCAGGATGTTTACATTTCTTAGGAGAACAAAAATGTTCATCAAACGATGAATCGTGATATTTCAGCTTTTTTATGTAGAGCGTTTAGAAAACAAATGCTCTTTTTAAATCATTTTTTTAAAGAGATTATGATGCATTTACCATTGCATGCTATGATTTTTAGTCAAAAAAATGTAACAGAACCTTCGCATACATTATATTTGGAATAAACTAGTTTTGCATTTAGTCGAACGAGCAAAAAGTGGTTACGTTTAAGCTCGATCCCCTTGGCCTGTTGATTGACAAGCTTTCAGTAATAGTTCTTCGGAAACTTCGGTAATAGTTATGTTGCCATTTATTCTGGGTATCTTCAGGGGATAACTCTGGAAACCAAAGAATGAGTTGACAGCTTTTTGTAACAAATGTTTACTACTCTGACGAAAAGACGCTAGTTTCGGAAAAAATATTACCGGAATTTCTTCCATTACCCTTCATAAGCAAACAAATTCAGGTTTGAATCCGACTTTTTTTCTTGTTGAATATGTTTTCATTTTTTAACAGAGCAAGTATTCAATTTTTACAATATTTCTAATTGAAAAAATAATTGTGTTCTCTTAAGTAATGTTTAGCAATAATAACGTTTTGAATGACATTTATAATCTTAAAAGGGTAAGAAAAATTTAGGAGACAAATGAGTTGCTGCGTAAAAACAAGTATATCCAAATAATGTTTTCGCTTATTTTGATCTCTAAATGCATATTCTTAGCTTTTCCATAGAGGTAAAAGAGCTTGTTCCGAGACTAAAAATTCGTTTTTTTTTTCCTTTTGGATGATGAGCAAAAATTTATTGTTGGCACAATTTCTAAGTTGCTTATATTTTAAAAGAGAAAAAAGCTATATAGTCCGTTAATGAAAATCATCAAGGCCTTTTATCATCTGTGTGACTCTCAGACGGTCAAATATTTCCTCTCTTACTTTAAATTTTCGCAATAATGTTGGCACTGTGATCCAGCATCCCATTTATGTGCACCAACTGCACATATCGTGCACGTTATTGTTGGTATCAAGCTTATTTGTATTTTGTTTCAGTGCGTTGCCATCCACGAGAGCACAGAGAAGTGTTCCTTTTACCTCAACACACCATCCTGCCATGATTCAGATGGAAAACTTGATTACATGTACTTCATCTTCTGTCATCTTGATCCAGACAGATCCTGGATTGGCATCGCTGTTTGTGTAAGTTTATCACTTCTAACTGTAATACTGAGAGTTTGCATAGAAAGCCGAAACTATAGAAAAATCTCCACCGTGATGTCATAAAGCAGAGTTTCCCAAAGCGTGGGTTGCGGATTCCCGGGGGTCCTCAAGCTCATGACAGAGTGTCCGCGGTGCTATAATGCTAAAAAGTGAAAAATGGTTAAAATACAGGGAGAATAACAATATTTTTATTCCCAGCCCGAAAACCCATTTATAGGGAATTAAAAAGGTCCTTTTTACGGTGGGCGGGGTACACGCAAGTCCCAACGACCCTCGATTTTAACATATATTTGATACCAAATGTGTGTTAAAATCGTTTTTCGAATAGAATTTTACTTCAATGGCTCAAAATAATAAATATTTAACTAATGCAAACCAGACAAAAGTTCTAAAAGATACAAAACAATTAGTTGGTAAATTAAAAAAAAAACCGTAGAATCATGTTTGGGGAAAGAACAAATATTAAATGTATCAAATCAAGCATTTATTTATTTATTTTTTTGCGTAGGGGGTCTGTAAAATTAGTAATTTTCATGAGGGGGCCGTGAAGGTTTGCACTTCTGGCTCAAAGCGACCTCTGGCTCAAAGTATTGTTTAGACGAAGACCAAATAATCAAAGAGGTTCTGTAACCAAGTGTGACGCATGTGTTTTGTCCTTGTGGGAGAAGATAACTTTATACTCTCTAATACAACAGTTTCTGAAGTTCTACACCTTCTGTTGGAGCCTGCAATCTTGGGATTCTTCAACTATTCTGATTGAGTAAAAGAAAAACATGAAAAAGATCAAAAAAAGATAGAACATAAAATTATGTTTAAAAAATGTAATTTTTTTGTTTACACTATGGCCAAAAAAGCGAAAGGGTTAACTGCTTAAATGAGCTTAGAATCACGATTTAGAATACCGTATACTAAAAATATACGGTATCCTAATTGGGTAACCATGTTATCTTATCTCTCATATTTTTTCTAATACCAGTTTGCTTCTTACCCTTTATCCATCCTACTATATTATTTAACCCATAAATATTCAATTGAAATTAAGATTTTATTATCTCTCCCTAAAATAATGTAGTAGCATTTGATTCAAATAAGACTTCGATTCGTATATTATCTACATCCGAATTACTTGCAATGAGCATTCAGAATGCTCCTGGTTTTATCGTTATGATACAAAGAAAAGCCTTTGTTCTCTTTCAACCAAACTTTATCTTTCCGAGTTGAAGTAGGTGATTTTCCCAATCGATTGTTTGAGCTCTTGCTAAGAGAGTTGATCTCTTGAGTTTGGAGCAATCAGCTGAACATGAGTGTTATTGATCACCATTATTTATCATTGTAAAAAAAATCGGGTGTTAAGAACCGGATATGTATATCTGATGTATTTTTGAAAGTCTAATAATATGTTGAATTTGATATTTTTCTGAAACACCAGTAAATTTACAGAGCATCAAGATGTTGAGTTTCGATGTGATGTTATTAATCTTATCAATTACATGTATCAGTCATATCTTTACAACATCAAATCCCTTTTTGATTATATTGCAATGACTTACAACCTGTGCCTTCCTAGGGATGCATAAATATATACAAAAAATGTCGAAATAATTCTCCATTTATACTGAAAGAAAAGAAAGACAAGACAGATTTTGACATAGTAAGGTATGAAGTGCTCATTAACTAGATAGTATTCCCTTCGTTAAATATTGTCTTAGTTTCAACTGAATTTTAGCAACAATTGCAAAAACAAAAAAATAAATAAATAAGCAAGAAGCTTCATCCAAAACTAAACGAGTCTACTTTCCCGAATACCCCAGAATCGAAAATGTAACATCTGATCAATACTCCCAATGTTCAAATCAAAAAGTCAAATACGGGGAATAGGTGTTCTTTGCTGATATCCTTCGAACAAAAAAAAATGTTTGTTTGCATTGGTCACTTTCTGGGGAGGGGGCGGGCGCAGACAGATCGACAGACACACCTTTTCTCCATCTCAAACCCTAATTTCTAATTTTTACTTCTTCCACATTTAAATTATTTTGTTTGTTTTCGTCATTTTTTCAGACTAAGAGATATTTCTACAGTACATTATACTGCTTTTCATACTTTTTTAGACTTTCTTTTACTTTTACCTTTAAATAGGTTAAAAAGGTAGGAGTTCAATATGTTTAAAAATACTCACAATGACATTTTTTCCATTTCATCAAATTTAGGATTGGAATGTCTGAAATAATGTTAATATAGCGTTTTTTTCATTTGTAATGGGACCAATTGATCAACAGATAGAATGTTTATTTTACAACATTTATGGGCTCTTTTAGGTAGTAAACGTTTTAAAAATTCTTCCCTATAGAATTTTGGCTCTTCACTTGTTCCTAGAAGGGGAATTTTTTTCTATGGAATATCTAATAAAGTCGACATAAGTTCTAATTAATTAAGTCACGAAAGTCAAAAATTAGAGCTATGCTTTAAAGAAAATTTAAAATTATTTAGTGGAGATCTTAGTTCTTGTGATTAAAAAGAAGTATTTAAGTTTAAGTTTAAACTAATCAATAACAAAATGGACTGCACAAGAACCATGAGTACCGAGAACGGTATCTTTTTTCGCTTAATGTTTTGACGTAAGAAAAATTTTTCGTCTTCTGCATTTTTACTCGACCTCATGAAGTGAAGATGTGTGCTCTAACATCCCACTTTTATTTCAAAGAAACTCTAAAAAAATCAACTTCGAAAATAATTACAATTTTTTTTTTCATTGCTTGCTTAAATCCTGATTTTACACCATTCAATTCAAGAACCACTTTTAAAATTTATTTTACAGATCATATGGATTCTCATACTTTTCGTAGGATTAGGAGTCACAGCAGATGATTTGTAAGTAAACTATCAAAATCTTTTTTTCTCATTATTATTTTTTAAAGTGATGTAAAAAGTGATATGCTTAGATGATATAAGCCAGCTTTTGTTTCATTTTGTTCGGTATTTCTTTAGTTATAGCATCAACACCTACCGAAAGCAAAAGTTCAATTAATACACCCCGTTTGAAGAATTAAAGAAACAAAACATTTTGGAAGACAATTTACTTGCGTGAACCACACAAATTTCGTTGTGCGGGTGAGGTACCAAAAACTGGTCACGCGCATAATACAGACACACAAACGGACGTTTTCGAAAAATAGTCATCACAAATAAAATTGTACAGACTCTTTGAAAATCGAAATTCATTACTTTTTATGAATCCAGAACTTTCTTCTGCACATTATGTACGTAAAGAATAACTAAATGCTACTAACTTTCGCAATTTAACCTCAATGATTTGTTTCTTAGTAAATTTTTATCAACAAATAACACAAATGTACACATCTGTTTGTTCATCAACTCGGAAGTTTTCCATATTGAAGTGACATCTCAAACCAATGCGTCGTGTATCAATCTGGAAAAATCGCAAGCGACAGAAAGATCTAGATCAAGAGATCAAATGTCAGACGTTGTGATAAATGTATAACAAACATGTGACAACTATGCGTGATATCTATTAAGGTAATCGGTAGAAGGTTTTCTGGAATAAATATAGTTGTTAACTACCTTTTTTTTTTTTGGGCTCTATTTCCATTTGAAACTAATCGCTTTTTATCTGACATTACTAGGTACACTAGAAGATATCAGATCAAAATACAGATTTAGAATTCTACTAGTATCTGATTTTCTAAACTAATTGTGTTCGTTAAATTGGAGTAAGAATTTCAGTTAAAAAGAAATTTTTCAAATGCATGTTAACGAAACTTGCTATCGATGATTTAGACCTGAAATATCAAGTTTTTAAACTAACAGTTTTCTTATGTGAAATTCCTGCGTAGTTTAATCACGTGCTAATAACTCTTGATTTCTGACAAGTTTAATATTTTTGGTAAAATTTGAGTCAACAATGTACATTCTAATATAATTCTGACAATGCAAATGTAAGCGGATCTTAACTTTAAATGAGATAATAGTGGGGAAAAAAGTAAATCTTTTTTTCTCACTATTATCTCAAGTAGTTCCCAAAATGTGGGAGAGCCCCCTAGGACGCCGCGACTTCCTCAAAGGAGATACACATTACGCAAGCATAGATAAGCATAATAAAAAAATGATAAATAAATGAACATTTATGACTGCTTTCTGGTAGTCAGTGACAATGAAATTCTTGAGACTTATAGTTCAAAGCCTGATTATATTTTCATATTTCCAAACTTTTCTCGTTTTCGCATAAATAATTGCTATATTAGATCCTCGTTATTCCCTGGGACATTTCCATGCTAAGTACTTCTTTAATTTGTTTCTAATTTCAAATCTTTAGGGGTTCATTTGCAATGTATGTTGAGACGTAAAAGTAAATAGCTCTTAGGTTTAAAGTTTTGATTAATCTAAATCTGAAGCGCAGTAATAGTCCAAGATCCCACTAGGTTTGACCCACTCTCATCGAGTTGCCTAAAATTATTAACATTAATGAAGAGTAAAAGTTGGGAATAAAACTCTAAAGTAAAAGTTTCTTCCTGTATCAGATCCCTAATGAGGATTGTCTGGGGCTAAAAGGTGCAAAAAAAAAAAATTATATACCCTCATCGAGTTTTCTAAAACTGTTTACATAAATGGAGAGTAGAAGTTTTAAATAAAACGATAATATAGGGTTATCTACCTTTTTCGGATCCCAAACCAGGGTTGTCAGGGGCTAAGAAACTCAATGAAGGTAAATCAGTCATTTTTTGGCACCTTTTAGCCCCTGACAATCCTGGTTAGGGATCCGAAAAAGGTAGACAACCCTATATTGTCGTTTTATTTACAACTTCTACGCTCCATTTATGCTAACGGTTTTTGGAAACTCGATGAGGATAAATAAGCAGTCCTTTTTTGGCACCTTTTAGACCCTGAAATCCCTGATTAGTGATCTGAAAAGTGTAGAAACTTTTACTTTATCGTTTTATTTGTAACTTTTACTATTCATTCACGTTAATAAGTTTAGGAAACTCGATGAGAGTAGGTCAAACCTAGTGGGATCTTGGGCTATAAGACGAAGGTCTTCGTACGTGGAACAAAAATATCGCAAATTTATTGAAATACAGAAATTCTTAGACGTATGCATCAAAAGCAATGCAATTTAATTCAACTACGTCTCAAGCAAAAAGTTAATTAAATTCATAAAATCCCCGATGTTTCTGAAGAGGGGGCTCAACTGGTGGGTTTAAATAGTGTTAATTCATCAATGGATTAAATAATTTGACTGATGAGACTAAGAGTAAATTTATTTTCCTTTCAGCTTGTGTCCATCTTTAGTTGTGATAACAAAAACTTTGAGGCTATCTCAAAACATTGCTGTATCCTTTTTAAAAAGTTATTCTATAATATTTTTAGTGGAGGTACGTTATGATAAAGGTGCACTTTAGTACTTATACAATATTCATGCATATAGATCTGTTTCTTTTTTTACTTACCATGCTAGGTATGTGCTTACTACCGACGAAGAATACAAAATTTGCACATCGTTAAAATATACTTCTAGTTTTCCGTCTTACTTCTTGATATCTTGTTATTTTTATTCTACAAAGAATTGTTCAATAAAGAACGATCACAGATTAATAAAACGTAATTATGTGAACGAATCCTCCAAATGTTGGTGGCAATTTTAAAATTGATCCCCATGACATGAAATCCCCCCCTGTCATACTTTTTTCTTTTCCTGTCTTCTAAGGCATGCCCATTTTTGACACAAGGTTCCAAATTGCCAACAAAGTTTCCGTCATTGCCCTTGAAGGTGAGAAAGGCCTTCTCGGAGGCGTCTTTTTAACTTTGTTGACATTAAAAAAGTAATTAAGGGCTAAATTAGAGCTATATAAACTGTGAGGTGAAACAAACAAACCTACGCAGCCACAAATTTTAAAAACAACGCATTTCTTGTTTACCGCACATTGCTACCATTTATCCATAAGCGAAAACGATCCTCCTCCCCGCTCCGGAAAAAATGGGTTTATGAAGCCATTTTCCCCATTTGTGCTTATTAACCCATTGTTTAGCTTCCTATTATAATTCAACTAAACAAAAGAAATCCTCTTATTACATAACTCGGAAATAGTGTCAATACAACAAGATTTCATAACATACAAAAAAAAAAAAAAATGAAATTCTAGGATAAAAACAACCACTGATATGTAAATCTATATATATGCGCAGTTCTAGTACAATAGTTCCATCTCTTGAAAATACCAAAGAATTGGAAATAAAATTTTTATTTTTATTATGCACTAATTTCATTTTCTACTGTTTCTTCAAAACTTTTTATTCCTAAAATGTACGTTCCAAATGTATATTGATCCTCATAAAATGCAAATATAAACTGCATATATACTTAATTTCATTCTTCGAAATTCAATTTTGTCGTATATCCGAAGTGTTGTTATAAAGAGAATTTACATTTTTGTTCGTTAGATTTAATAAAGAAAGGAAGAATATCTGGAAATATCTCGTACTTCTATTTAATTTGAGTAAGAATACGTAAGCAATGTATGTGTTTTTTATTTTCGCAACAAAGGAAGGATGTAAAAAATGAAATACAGTTGAGAACGCACTTCATCATTTTCTCAAAAAAGAACTTTTATTTTCATGTATGTTCAATGTAAAAGTAAAGAAGAATAAAGCTCAAGATTCTCGATTCAAAATAGATAGCTTTATATTTTGCGAGTGTGATTAGTAAAAATGACTTAAAAATATATCTACATTTAATTTTATACTAACTCTTATCATGTTTTGCCCGTAAGTCGTGTAGGTAACTTGGGAGAAACGGGCATACTTTCGAGCTTTAATTAATTCGCCCGTACGCCGTACAGGCAAACTGCTTTCTATTTCTATTTCAGTTTCACCCGAATCTTTTCTGTTTTTAGTAACAAAGTTTTCGTGTATATGGCTAAAGTTGTAGAGTACACTGCAAAAAGTGAACTGTTGTTTTTACAGTATAATACTGGCAGCCAAGGTTCCAATTTAAAACTGCAAACTGCACAGCAATAAACAGTAAAACTAGCAATTTTAGTTTCTTACTGTAAATATAACAATTTTACAGTTTATTGCCGTGAAGTTTAGCTGTATTATAACAACAGTATAACACTGGCAGTAGAGGTTCAGATAAAAACTGTAAAATTCATGGTAATAAACTGTAAAATTAGCAATTTTACAGTTTATTGCTGTAGACTAGCAATTTTAGTTTACTACTGTAAAATTAGCAATTTTATCGTTTATTACTATAAAATTAGCTGTCTTATACTGTAAAAACAACATTCATTTTTTACAGTGTAGCTGATAGCTTACAGACTATTGTTTTCTATTCTGATTGGCTCCAAAGCAAGAGTAATTTTAGATTTAGAGTCCAATCTGTAAAAGGAACTACACGACGTCTGAGGTCCAAAAGCAAAAAAAAAAAAGCAATCTGTCCAATAAATTTTTTGTTGAATACAATGTTTAATCGATAAAGGAAATATCGAATCGAATTCACAAATAAAATATGCTTCCAAAAAACCAATAGGAGCCTTACTATAGCAGTTCTTATGAATCCTTAACGTCTCTATAGGGCGTCACATTTTTAGCGTTCGGAAATGGAGCTCCAGACATATTTTCCTCCGTGGCCGGTATTGAGCAAGAGCGACCAGAGTTGGTCATAGGAACATTGTTCGGTAAGTTTTATCCATTCTTTAAAAAAAAATGTCTTTGTAAAGAAAGCTAAATTTTTCCAGCACACTAAAAGTGGTAAAATATAACAATGTAAATAAAGTACAAGTAGATCTTTTTATTTTTACTTTTGTATGGATTTGTAAATTTTTTTTACAAATGCAGCATCCCTTCGTTACATCGCACCCAGTTATATCGTTTACTCGGATATATTGCGCTTTTTCTTCCTGTTCTGAAATATTATGCATCTGTCTAATTTTTAATGCTGCTTTACATTTGACATCAAAGGGGAAAAAAGCTTTATTTCTCAAAAAAGGCATCTCTCTCTTTTTTTTTTCTTTTTTAAACGATGTCCAAACCTGGTTTGTTTTATCTACACTTGAACCCGTTGCGGTATAAACTGCGGTATAAACACCATCATGCCACCGACAAAAATATTTAAAATTATTATTATTTTTTTAATTTTAAAAGAGCAATCGCTTAGCTTATTTTCTTCAGTTTAAGTAAAAGTTCAGGTTAAGTAAAAAGTATACATTTTTGAAAATATGGTTTTTTAACTAATATTTTTGAATGTGTACATGGCATTAATTTGTACAATAATTGAATAGTTACTTTTTATGACCTCAGTTATATCGCGTTTTCAGAAAGCGATCGCATTTTCAGAAAGTTGAACATTTTCGCGATTTTATTCACTCACAATTCGCAAAAATCAAAGTCTTCCAAAAATAAGTGCTTTTACAGTAACTTGAAGAATTTGTATTCTGACTAAATTCTTCCAGGTGCTGGCATCTTCGTGACATCGGTGGTGGCTGGATCCATCATCGTGGCCAAACCTTTCAAAATCATGGAGAGGCCGTTCCTCAGGGACATCATATTTTACGTGTGTGCAGCCTTCTGGGCCTTCCTACGCTTCTACTATGAAGAGGTCTCTTTGTGGCATTCTATAGGTA
Organism: Uloborus plumipes; assembly: GCA_038373865.1. Classification (NCBI taxonomy): domain Eukaryota; kingdom Metazoa; phylum Arthropoda; class Arachnida; order Araneae; family Uloboridae; genus Uloborus; species Uloborus plumipes. The sequence continues at coordinate 13,040 of JAXGGA010010802.1, forward strand.
AGGTAATGACTTAATGCTGTTGAGTTTTATTTCTTCAACATTCATTCATTTCATTTCACATTGATTCGTTCACCTGATAAACACTTTCTTCACACATTAAGTTAAACCACGATTAGCAGAACTGATCAGGGCTGAGTAGCGCTTCGGTAAATCAGCCATTCTGATTTAAAGATTTACTTGAAGAATACTTAAAATAAATACTTGATTGAAAGAATACTTAAAATCGGTTATGAAAACATCAAAAACTTTACCTCAAGATGTAAGCATATACACTTTTACAAAATAACTACTGAATGCAATGTTTTTTTAAAATAATGTTCCTATTATTATAAACAACAAATTTTTTCAATAAGAGTCATACAAGTCAGAAAACTCACCGCAGTTTTTATAAGATATAATATAGTAAACTTTAACTTGTATTGTGATATTAATGATACATAAAACTTCATTTTGTTCTTTAAGTTTAAACATAAATATTTTGAAAAACAATAATTAACTTTAAAATTCGAGTGATTTCAATTTCTCTCCATATCATTTTAAAAACTTAAATCACACTCAGTGTTCGACAATTTTATCTTTAACACAGAAACTCAGACTTTTGTATATTAATGTGGATATTATATATATATACATAATGTGTCTACATAACGCAGATAATGTGCTTGTGTTATTTTGTTTATATTTATGAAGATATATATTACACGCATAAATGTGTTTTAGATTAAAAGTAAGAAAGCATGTGTTTCATTTTCTTCATTACTGAAACATGCGACTTTTCACACTTATCGGAAAATAAGATACGCAATATTCAGCTCTAAATGGTAGAACTAAGTTTGGAGTTGAAAATCTGTAGTATATTCTTTTCTGAAACAATTACTAAAAAACTTGTTTGGTTGCATAATGCATAAGCGTAAGCACTCTCCATTGTCATTTCAGCTTTCATCGCTCTTTACATACTTTACATTTTGGTTGTCATTATCAGTCGCATCATCTATAATCGTTATCAGCTAAAGAACAAGCCAAAAATTCCCGGTAAGTTAAAACCGTATTTACATATAAATATTCCATAGAAATATAGTGTTAATGCGCAGCAGATAAAATCAGAGAACCACATCTGTAATTTAACTTAGCATCAGCAACGGCTTGAAGGTAGTCTTGAACTTTTAGCTATCGAATAATGCCTTTTCAAGGTCTTTACGTAGTGCTATGGGTGCAATGATATATGCTACACACTGAAAGATGTTCGGTAGCTACATTGCAAATGGAATATAATTGAAAAAAAGAGAAGCGTATTATTAGTTCTATTTAATCCATAAAAACGTATTCTTTTGGTAAAATATTCCTCGAGTAAGAGATTCCTAAAATGTCTACCACGGTACCCAAGGGTGCCTCGAGGATAGGCAAGGGCTGCCGCGAAGTGCCCACGATATAAATATAAGCCATAGAACAGAAATAGACAAGTGTACCGTGAGAGAATTATAATTCTTCAAAGAGTGTTGCGTATTGTGAAAATTTAGAAACCATTGCTTCTAAGAGCGGATCCAGTTTCTACTTTTGTAGTGCTTACAACCAACCAGGGTAGGGCAATTTTAGGGTTCAATTTGGGGTCTGTGGCGAATGTTTCGACGCATAAGTTCCCGAAATATAATTGTAGGCAACATTTGATAGTTTAAGAGGGTCATGAACACTTACGACCTCCCTCTGGATTCACGCCTGCTTGCTTTGGGTGTATCAGACATTGGTTTGAATTACATTACTTTCATTCAGGGGTGGATACAAGGAGGGGCGATGGCAGTTCCGTCATTTAGGGGGGGCAGGGGGTCAATTGACCCCCTGACTTTGAGAAATCAATGTATTTACCTATAAGTGGGCGTGGCTTTTGATGTTTTTCAATGAAATTGCGTCGTGTTTGGACCCTTTGCCCCCCCCCCCTCCCTTGAAAAAAATTGAAATGACGGCCCTGGGCGATGGGGCAATTGCACCTCCCTTGAGGGACTCTCCACCATAAAATTTTCAATGTTGAAGTTCCAAAAAACTTAGCTGTAGAGAATTTATAATGATGTTAAAGAAAGGAAATTTGGGCTTTCCTTCGAAAAATTTTAGAAATTGAAGTTCGAAAGTTATATGATTAACATTTAAAAAACGGAATGCATAGTAAAAAGTAAGTAATAAAAATCAACCGCCCCTCCCTTGAATAAGTTCTGGATTTGCTCTTGCTTTCATTTTGATATTAAAGTGCATACCCAAGAGGTAATATCAACCTAATGTAAGCTCTACTTTCCTCTCCTAGAAATAGAGATCGAAAGTCCGGAACCGGAAGCGAAGAGGACGCCCTCAGTTGCCTTCGCTCCAACTGGTATCGAAGACGATCCTGAAGCTGCTGGCGTCGTTCTAAGAAGTAACTCTCCTTTTTATTTTATCAACTATGTATAAGTGCTTAGTTAATTTTTGAGCAATCAAGGATTGTTGTTTTATCTGCAACTGGAAGTGGTAATGGCGGTGTTCCTTTTTAGCCTACTTTCCCGTTAAAAATAAAAGAAAGACGAAAAAAGTATTAAAAGTAGCTTAATGCATCGAAAAAATATCGCCAAGTCCAAAAAAAATCGCCAAGTTAAAAAAAATATCGCCAAGTCCAAAAAATATCGCCAAGTTAAAAAAATAAAGAGGTAAAATGAATATCGAAAAATTAAAAATTTGAAAGTAGGGTATTGAGATGGGGAATTTGTGTGTCGGTCAGTCTGTCGGTCGGTCGGTCGGTCTGTCTGTCCCCCCCTAATAACTTTTGAATGAACATTCCGATTTGGACAAACTTTTTTTTGTTGGAAAGATCTCGGCGAGTACAGCTCATTCCCATATTTGATTTTTTGATTTGAACAATTTTTGGTTCAACTTTGAGCCGTTCAAATAACCGGTCCCGCGATACTAACTTTTTAATGAACAGTCCGATTTGAACAAACTTTTTTTTGTTGGAAAGAACTTTTCAAGGATACTTCATTCCCGTACTTACATTTCCGATTTGAACAATTTTTCATTCAACATTGAACCGCTCAAGCAAGCTGTCACCCCTAATAACTTTTGAGTAAACAGTTCGAAAAAAATGACTGACTGTGCAGACGATTTTTTGTTTATTTATTCATTTGTTTTATTGAATTTATTATTATTATTATTATTATTTTTGGCAGACGATTTTTTTTGTAACAAAAATGTTTCATTCACTAGGGCATTTTATTCTTTATTTATATTTAACAACTGGCAACGGATTAAAAGTGAAATTCGAGACATTTTATCAACGGACGAGTTTTTTTTTCTTTTTTTTTTCTTTCTTTGATAAAATGTGTTTTGATGTACACTTTGTACTTTTAATTTTTTTTTGAAAACAATTGAGGAATTTTTCTACGGAAGAACTGTAACAGTTACATTCTTTAAAAGGTGCGACAAAACTTTATTTATTCATTTATTTACTTTTTATGTGTCTATTTCATCTGATGAGAGAGGTATATTTTGCTTTTAAAGGTATGTTTGACATAATTTTTAGTCTTAGATAATCAAGAGAATAATGATCAGATGCTAGAATGCCGATGTCGATGTACGGGAAAGTAGGCTCGTTTAGTTCTTGACAGAACTTCTTGTTTAACGTTTACATGAAACAGAAGGATTAATCAAAAAGGAAATTAGCACTCTTTCGCAAAAGCAGTGGTGAAAAGATATTTTCACATATAAAATTTTGATACTAATCGAAATAGCTTTTCTTTTTGCATGAGATGAAATATTTTACTGTCTGCTAGAAGTTAGATTATGCGTTACTTTATGATCAGCAAATTAAGAGAGATATTCTCCGTCAATGATGATGCTGTCTTTTATCTTAAATGTATATTGTAGCTTGCAATTTTTGGATTCTGTGTGAGATCTAGTAAAATTATTTATGTCGAGCTCGTTTACAAAAATATCGATTAATGGAATGTACCGCTTGTTAAAATTATTTTTCTAAGCAAAATGGCAATTCCATTAAGCGGGCATGAAGGTATATTAAATGTAGAGATGCGCAATAACTATTTATTGGAAGGGAATGAACATGTAATAAACTTGAATTAGTCTGTTTTAAAATAATAATTCTATGCATTCGATTACGTGCTTTTCTTTTGAGGAAGCCTTTTCTGATCTGTGGAATTAAAATAAAATAAGATCTAGGGGAAAACTTCATATCTACGCATTGAGGAATTCAAACTTTGTCTAAAATAAATATGCGTTATGATAAATTAGCTCATGATGTGCATGAAAGGAATGCTTAATGAATGTGATGAATTCCGTTTTACTGTATGAAATTTAATTTTTTTTATGCATTCGATTTTTTTTTCTTTTATTTGACGAAGTCTTTCTTGATCTTCAGCATAATTTTGTGCAATTGGATCCCTAGCAAAAACTATTAGTAAATCCGAAGTCAGATCATTACAACTTTTATGCATTGAAAAATTCAAATCGTTGTCAAGCACAAATATGCTCAATGCTAAATTTGTTTATGCACACAGTCGGATGAAAAGTTATTTTAATTTCAGTTAAGACATAACTGAAAAGTTTATTGTTAAAGTAATTGTTTTAATATTTTACATGATATTTAAATGTCAAGCTTTTTGATCGCTAAAAATGTGTATGCGTCTATGTGTGTTCATGTTTTCTGTTTATCCTCTTTTTTCGTGCTTTTAAAGTTTAATAACACTGCGATAATCTAAATTATTTTTATATTGCTTAAAACCATTTGCTTTCATCTAAATTTCAGAAGCTTTTTCCATAAGTAAGTTTAATGTTTCTAAAACTGAGTTTTAGTTATTTTTTATACTTATCGTGCTAAAACCATTGCAGTTGAAAACAAACCTAACCTGGAAGCGTCATAATGATGTGATTAGGAGCTGCATAGCCTGCCGCCAGGTTAAGTTGGTCCCAAACTTTAATAAAATATTAAGGGCCCTGCTCCATATCAGCAGAAAACGCGACCGAAACCGAAGGCAGAAACCGAAAATCCCGGTACTTTCCATAGGAACACTATTTAATCCATTTTACGTTGCTGCTTTATTTTTCTGCTTTACGTCAATGTGGAGCAGGGCCCTAACTTTAACAAAAATGACTGCATTTGTATAAGAGCTCTGAATGCGTCAAAACTGATGATGCTCATATCCATAATAATTTCCATATACGATTGCTCTTCCCAAATTTCTGTACACCTTGTTTAGGCACAATGTTTCTACAAATGATACGTTTAGGCAATAAAGTGGCATAGGAGGAGAGCACAAAGCTACTTTACCATAGGTTCAAACTTGAAGGTCTTGAGGTATGGGAAAGGGCCCGTGATGGGAAGTCAACGGAGGTCACCGTGACTTCCCAAAAATTTCATATTTAGAAAGTTTGATTGACGATGTTTAAAAGTTGCAGACCGTATTTGCAATATTGATTTTTTTAAAAACATTTTTGAAAGTGCCTAATTTATTTTTTTGTTCGATGTAGATATGTAAATGTTTTTTTTTTTTTTTGGCCACATTCGGTCAAATTCGGAGTTTCCTTCGACAAATTGATTGTCTCCAATGCTATCATGTTACCAATACCATAAATACACTTTTAAAAAAGTATGTTCGATATCTACTCCTTAAAAGCTTCGAAGCCATATTATTAGTAATTTGCAAATTATTTCTCGAAAGGATGACAATCAAATAAATTATTTCCTCATACATCATCACACACACACACACACACACACACACACACACACACACACACACACACACACACACACACACACACACACACACACACACACACACACACACACACACACACACACACACACACACTTGTGAAAAAACTCATAATTATCGTCAATTTATCATTTAAAACTTCAGTTAAAAAAAAAAAAAAAAACACATTTTTCTTTTCATAATTGTGACTAACGCTTCTTAACATGCCAGTTTTTGCAATGCTTTAACGCTTAATAATATACGTTTTGGAACAACGTGGTGTGCTTTTCAGAAATTTAGCTTGTACTTCTGTGCAGAACAGTTTAAAAAAATAGCTTCGATTGCTTCTAAAATGCGGCTAACTATTCTCTTTTCTGTACAAATTTTAGTTTCAGTAAAATCTTAATGCTCTTGACCAGGTTTAACAGATGTTCTCTCCTATGCCATTTACGCAATCGGTGCTAGACGAAAAACAGAGTTTAACGAAAGTGACAGTAAGTGCTTCTTTCAGTTTTCTTATGTGAAAGGCTTGTAACTATTAATTTATTTATTGCAAACTGGGTGTAAATCATTTTGCAATGTAAGTAAAATTTCTAAGAGCCCATGCATAAAAATATTTGTAAAAATAGTAACAAAAAAAAACCGAAAAAAATTAAGTGAATACAAATAGTGAAAAATGATCAAATTAAGATGAATAGTCTGTGTTTAACTTTCACTTTTCAATACTCATACCCATGTTTGCAGTGGAACATCCTTCACTATCTAATTTTTCTTTTTTGATGCGTTTACATCCACTTTTAAAAACCAGGTATGATATTTAATTTATAAATTTAAGAATCTTGGGAGGCGTTTTGAAAAACACTGAAAGAATATTTCTCTCGCTCCGATGAAAAAAAAAAGCCGACTGCTTTTACAAATTTTTGTGCAACATTTTGTGTGTCCAATAATTTAACAAAGAACTGTAACAAAGTACGACAAAGTACCTCTGATTTAATAAAAATAAAGCAATTTAAAACAACGTAATAATGCACAAATTAGCAGGAAAACAGCTTACACGTGTTTCGGTGTTATAAAGAGCGTTTTTTTTAACACAAATAATTGGAGTATATGAATGAAGAAATATCCAATAAAAGAATAATTGACTTCTTAATAAGACAATTTGACTTAATTTCAGTATATTGTTGCACATAAAAAATTGAAATCAATTTTAATTTCCATGTACAGAGATCCATACTATGATAATGTAACACGTAAATGAGACATGTAATTTGTGTTTAAAATAAACATAAATATGTCAAAGCACAGTGCTATTTTAAGACATGAAAGGAGAGCTTACAAACACATATTGCTCTATGTTATAACACATCTAAGACATAATATAAGCCCAGTGTATGTTACGCAACTTTTATAAAAACGTAATATAGACAAATTTTTCCTGTATTAACAATGAAAAAAGTATTGAAGTTATTTAATAAAGAGGGTATTAAGAAAACATTGGTACCCATAAATGAAAAAAAATCACTTAAGACACATTTTGTTTGAAATAGTTTTATTCTTGAACATTGCAAAAACACTCTCTCTTTTTCTTTTTTTTTTCTATTCATTATCTTTGATTTGTCTTTGTTCTGCAGGGTTCAGCTTCCGAGGGAGTATTTCAGGAGTGAGTTCGAAAAGGCGCGTTTCTTCTACCCACTCACATCATGAGCACGTGATCAAAACACTGACTCAATCTGTTGATTCTCATCCTAATCCAGTCTACAAAAATGGTAAGTCAAACTTCAAACCTAAAATGTTTTTTATTGTTTTGCTAAACATTTGATTGATAGAAGGGAAAGTAAATAATTTGTGAGGAGCTCTACAATAACCAATCAGTCTATAAATCTATTAAACGAAAAACAAAAATAAGGGAATTTCAGTGAATTTAATGCGTTAATAAATACTTATGTATTATTTTTAGCATTTCTTTCATTGAAGAAATGCTAAAAACTACGTATACACGTAAATGGCATAACAACACAAAATACACGAGAAGTCTTCTTATTTAATGTACTTATTGAGATTGATATTTTAATATTTCTTCTCCTTTTTGAAAAAGTATACAGTATTCTTCTTGACTTTCATTAATATTAAATTAAAGCAGTATTTAGTTTAAAGTGCTGATTTTAAGGTATTTAAAAAAAAAGTTTGACGTTTTCATAACTTTTAACAATGCACAATAACTTTAATATCGTATTTTAAATTATTGCTTAGTAATTGAAGAGCTTGAAAGGTGAAGGGGTTATGTAACAAAAACGAAATTTAGTGTAATTAAAGTTCAAAGATTTATTGATGCAGCTGCTGCAGCTTTTTTGTTTCTGGTTTTGTCGTTAAGTGAGCGTATGAAGCTGGCATAATCACATCTATGTTTTAATGCATCAAATTTTATTTGCTTACTTGCATCCGTTGCTTACCTTTCCAGATTGTATTTTGACAAAAAAAATGTAACATAGTCCCTTCATCCTCACTGTAAAAAATGAATGATGTTTTTTCAGAATAATACAGCTAACTTTATAGTAATAAACTGTAAGAATTGCTAATTTTACAGTAATAAACACTATAATAGTTCATTTGACAGTATTAAACTTCACATTTCACACACTCCAGGGTCCCCCGTACCTACCACAACTCGTGGTTTAACCGGGATAGGGTCCTGAAGGGCGCTCTGTTCTTTTTGAACCAGAACCAAGGGTCGAGAAAACCCTTGGCCCAGGACCCCCAGAGGTATCGTTTCACTTGGAGGACTTTGTGACCACGACCTTTTTGTTGTCCCCCAGCCACAATTAATCAAGACACTGAATCTTTGATCGGCTGGGATCAAACCCGCGGGTCCCTTCGGTTACGAGTCCGACGCCTTACCGGTCGGGCTACCATGGCCCACAGTACTAAACTGTAAGATTGCCCATTTTACAGTAATAAACTATAAAATTGCTAATTTCACCATTTATTACCGTGCATTTTACAGTTTTAAACTAGAACCTCTGCTGCCATTATTATATTAATGTTTTTACAGTATAATACAGCTAAATTTTACCGCAATAAACTCTAAAATTACTAACTTTACTGCAAGAAACTGTAAAATTGCTAGTTTTACAGTTTAACTGTGCATTTTACAGTTTTAAATTGGAACCTCGTCTGCCAATATTATACTGTAAAAATGACAGCTTATTTTTTGCAGTGCTCCAAACCTTTTAATTTCTAAATTATTATATTGATAAAACGATATTATCTTCCAGGTCACACTTTGCCTCCGCCATTAGATTCCCAAATTTCGAAAACGAGTCTCTCCAGTCTTCTTTCCAGGACTGGTGAGCAGACGATACTGCGAGAGTTCCTTCTTCTAGTTTCACCCATCGACATAGAAGCTTGGTCTGAAAGAGGGTGGCTGTCGAAAATTTTCGAAGTCCTAAAGGTAAAGACAAGAACTCTCACAATAGACATTTGACTGAGTTAAAACAAACTTGAACTCACTTGTGCTTTCCAACCTAGAATTTCGAAATGAGTATTAATTAGCTCTTCTTTTTCATGCATAACGCGGATACTTTTTTTTTTTATGAATGAAACACACATGTTGCGGAATTTTAAATCGAAATCTTCAAATATCAGTTAATATTCAAAAGCAGAATAGAAAGTTTTAAAATAATTTTAATTAATCTTCAAATTAAGGTCAAATTACTCGCATTAACGTTGGGAGCAAATTTGCTTCGCAGGGAGCTACATTGTAAAAATATATAATATTTTTTCTGTATAATACAGCTAAATCTACAGTAATTTTACAGTGATCAACTGTAAAATTGCTAATTTTACAGTAGTAGAGTGTAAAATTGCTAATTTTACAGTAGTAGATTGTAAAATTGCTAATTTTGCAGTAGTAGACTAAAAATTCTAGTTTACAGTAATAAACTGCAAAATTGCTAGTTTCGTAGTTTACTACTGCGAATTTTACAGTTTTAAACTGGAACCTCTACTGCAAGCATTATACTGTTGTTTTTACAGTATAATACAGCTAATGTTATGGTAATATTACTAATTTTACAGTAATAAACTGCAAAATTGCTAGTTTTACAGTGCTAAACGGTAAAATAGCAAGTTTTACATTTATTACTGTGCTTTTACAGTTTTAAACTGGAACCTCTGCTGCCAGTATTATACTGTAAAAACAAGTTTTTTTTTGCAGTGTAATGTATATAATTTAATATTTACTAATTCTCTATTAAGAACAAAACTGATTAGAATTAATTTCATTACTTTTCCCTCTGTTTCAAATCAATGCAAACAACGTGATAAAGAACAAGTTTGAAGTAACAATTTTCAAACGAATTTAAAAAAAAATCCCTACAGTTGTATAACTGAAATCGCGTTGCGTAAATTTCTAGTCAGAGCTTTACTTCAATCTTAGACACAGAAGAAAATTACGCATAATTGAAGGCAAAATTTAGAAGCATGTCCATTAAAGCTCACTGACATGTCATGCTAAAGTTCAGTGCGTGTGTGTATTTTTACATCAAATCACTAATTATAATAATATTCTAAGTAATTAAACTGTGCAACAAACTTAACCTTTTTCCATCCTGGAAATGAAACTGCACTGCAAAAAATAAACTTGTTCTTACAGTATAATGCTGGTAACAGAGGTTCCAGTTTAAAGCTGTAAAAAGAACAGTAATAAACTGTAAAACTAGGAATTTTACAGTTTATTACTGTAAATTAGAAATTTTAGTTTATTACCACAAAATTAGTTGTATTATACTGTAAAAATAACATTGTAATACTATCAGCAGAGGTTCCAGTTCAAAACTGCAAAATGCACAGTAATAAACTGTAAAATTATTAATTTAACAGTTTATTATTGTAAAATTAGCAATTAAACAGTTTATTACTCTAAAGCAAACAATTTTTGCAGTTTATTACTATAAAATTAGTAGTATTATACTGTACAAATAACTTCTATTTTTTACAGTGTAAAGGAATCTGTATGCAGAAAAGATTGCTTGATTCGTATATCAAAACAGAAATTCCCCATCACGTGCTGTCATGGTAGGGCACCCACTTCTCGGATCAGAAGATCCCACTGGTTTAAGTGCCAGCCCAAGGCTTTGTTCTCTACTTCTGACACAAACTCTTCTTCCCTATAGGCTACTTTAATTTTTGTTCACACAAAAAACCCTCTTTTTTACGTTTGTCTCACCCAAAGTTCTGAATTTATTTATAAGACGAAAGGAAGCCATTTCTTCTCTATCCAGAATTTTTACAAACCTCTCCACAAATCGCAATTGCGGAAACAAAATCACTGCAGATTCAAAAGTTGTTCATGTGTGTTTCTGAAGCCGGTAGTGTTTTTCTTTTATTTAGACAACTTTTTGTAAGTATCTACTTTTTCATAAGCTCACGTAAATATCTTTTATGTAAATAACTTTTTCATAAGCTCCCGACGTGGATCTTTAAAGCTAAGGAGCATGGTTTTTCTTTTCCTCCCATTCACCACATCCGTTTAATTCCTCATCAGGCTAGGACCGGTGGTGACTGGTGTGGTTTAAATAAAATAAAATGAATAAATAAATAAGGAGCATAGTCAATGAAAAAGATATGTATTGGTCATTTTCAGTCAAAGAGTACATTGTTTCATCTGAATTAATTTTTTCGGCCAGTTACTTGTATGATATCTTGACGAATTTTCTAAAAATTCTTGTAGGTTTGTCAAAATTCTTTGCGCGGCTTTATGTGTTTTTCTTCACTAAAGATTTATACTTTTCTGTATAAGGTACAATAACTTAACTTATTGGGAATTTTCATAACCTGCCCTAGAGCGATGTTCTTCATTTCGTAGAAGACTTAAGTTCGCCTTTTTCATCATTGATTCAGACGAAAAAATAAACACACTAACTTGAACGTTCGATTTTCATTCTTTTCTCTCATCTTTTCTTTGGTCAAAAAATAAAAAAAGGGGTTTCCCACCTCCCAATCTTTGAAGTGCAACAACACAAATGATGAGTTTGGTAAGAACTCTTGGACCGACACGTCCTTGACTGAAGTTTTCAAACTGCCCATTGTACTGTCTTTAAAACCGTTTTTATTCCCCTATTGAGGGTGGAAACAAAGCTAAACATCTTCCAAGATGAGTTTGCAGACACATCGATTGGTGTTTTATGGAGACGAAAGCACCTATCCTAGCGAGTCGGCTACTCTTTTTATCTGCTGAAGAGAAAACATTCTTCACTTCACTAAAATTGGAAGACGCGTATTCTCTATTATTTTTTAGCTAGATAGTTTATTATATAGTTATTTGGACAATATATATTTTTAGAGGTCACCGCTTATATGAATCACGTTTTTTCCAAACAGTTTTGATTCAATGAATCTTGGTTTTTTATTTATTTTTTGCTGATTTTATTCATCAAAGTTGCTGATTCAATTAATCACTGTTTTAATTAACCTTTGTCCACTCTCTTAAAAAGCTGACTGATAAAACCAGTAATTGTATTTTAAAAAGATAAGAAATTTAAAGTTTTAATTCAGACGCGTTTTTAATTGATCGTATCATTTTTCATTTCAGTGTTTCAAGAGTAACTAAATGGGAAATAATAAATAATTCTATTGAATAAACTGGATTAAGAAATCTTACCTCATCAAAAAAGTTGGTGGTGGTACATGAATTAATCGTAAATTGTTTCAGTAAAGAGTAAAATTTTCCCCTGGCGTTTTAATGAAGTACATCAAATTAAGCTGGCTATTTATTCAGGTTACTTTCACAATGCAATTAAGGTTACTCAGGTAGCACAAGTAACGTTTAAACGTTTCTAATTGGTTGTCTCAACGTTAATAACCATTTTACAACGTTTATAAAACGAAGTGTGCTACTTGGGCTAAGATTAAAATTAAGAAAGATTACAATATAGCATCAATGTATATTTCTAGGGATGACTTACCTCCATTTTATCAGTTCTTGAGACCATGAGCATTCTAGGCATATATTTTTTACTAAGGAGTTTTCTAAATGGCTTGTGAAATTGTGACAGTTGGGGACAAGGGGAGAGAGGGAGTAACAGGAAGAGGCAAAACACACATTTTGATTGAAACTTTTATGAAAATAAGTTTCTTATATGAATTTGTTTATTTCCAATCGCATGACACGTGAGGGGGGATGGTGTAAATGGCAAAAATTGAAGAGAGGAGTGTAAGGAGAAGTGTGACACGCTATGGCAAAGGGGAATAAGGGGTCAAATATGTTTTTAAAATATTTTACATCATTTGCGGATAACCCCTTTGAATACTGAAATTCTCGGATACCAAAAATTTTTAATTCATACGAACCGAGTTATACTGCCGATTGATACATTTTCTGTAAATTTATTTATTACATTCTATTTTTCTTGTTTTACGTAATTTTTTCCCAATTTAAAACTTTTTAAAATTACATACGTATATATTTCATGTTCATTTTTCTTTCAGGCACCCGTGTGCTTTTTGTTAATTATCAGTGTCCCAGTTGTTGATTACGAAAATGACAAAAACAATTGGTGCCGTCCGCTCAATATCATCCATTGTTTCACTGCTCCCATGTTCGTCATCGTCGCTCTTGGTGGTAATTAAATTTTTACAGCTTTTTTACTTTAATATTTATTTGTGCGTGTGAACTGATAAGCAAAATATTCTACTTATTCAACATTATTCTTGTAGAATCAAAACGCGTTTGATGATGAAAATCCCGATACGTCCCATATACTTCACAGTTAATATGATACTGATTAAAAATAATTTTTATAACTTTTATTCCACTAAGCATAATAAGTTCTGACAGTACAGATGCGATTTTAAACTCCCCCGGAAGCGCATATTTTAAAAATACCCTAAGAGGTAATTATGTTTTACATACAGACTGTTTTACATACAGATTACTTCACAATAGAAAGTTCTACGAGCTTGAAACGTTCACTATTTTCCTCTCCCTAGAGTTACTTTTAGTCACCATTGGAATTTTTTAGCACCAGTAGCAGTCTTTACAAACCTGCTGTTTATATCTGAGAGTTTTGTCTCGTTTACTCTTTGCTAATTACAACATAATCTTGATATTTAACCTCTTGAAACAAAACTACAATACTTTTTCTAAGAAATCCGCTTTACCATTCACGTTGATTTCCCAAAATTTTTTTAGTGTACCAATCTACTCAGAATTGGTCATCACATAGGGAAATTGGTGCTCCGAATCGAAAATAAAGTATATTTTTTATTTATCTTAACTTACATATATACAATGCTTTTTTCACAGAATACGACAGCCATGTTGGTGGTTTTCCCGCCTGGGCCATCGTCTTGTTGGTGTGTTTAGCTCTCGCTTCAGCCGTTTTCTTCACATCGTCGAACGATGAGCCTCCCGTCTATCATTTCGCATTCGGCTACATTGGTTTCGTCGCTTCTGTGATGTGGGTTTACTTGATTGCTTCCGAAATTGTTTCCCTACTTAAGGTGAGTTTGATAGAGATATTAGCTTAATGATTTTTTAATGCAGTTAGGTAGTATGAAGTAAAACTACGCTAAAAAACTCAAAATCGTGAACATTTAAAATCGTAAATGCAAGTTTTTGCAATCATGAATTATATCCATACTGTAAAAAAATGAATGCTGCTTTTACAGTATAATACAGCTAATTTTATTGTAATAAACTGTAAAAATTGCTAATTTTACAGTAATAAACTGCAAAATTGCTAATTTTAGTTTCTTACCGTACATTTTACAGTTTTAAACTGGAACCTCTGTGGCCAGTATTACACTGCTGTTTTTACTGTATAATACAACTAAATTTTATGGCAATGAACTGTAAAATTGCTAACTTTTTAGTAAGAAACTAAAATTGCAAGTTTTGCGGTTTATTACTGTGCATTTTACGATTTTAAATTGGAACCTCGGCTTCTAGTATTATACTGTAAAAAAAAAAAACAGTTCATTTTTTGCAGTGCAGGTAATTACTCCGTACGTTCAACATGTATATATTCACATAAATTCAAGATCGATGTTTCTAACCTATTATTCATTCTCAGATTACACTGTTACCAGTTCATGAATTGTCATTTTTGTACATTTTTCGCAGCAAAAAAAAAGAGCATACTCTACACTGCGATCTGTTGATTTTACGGTATACTACTGGGAACCGAGGTTCCAATTTAAAACTGTAAAATGCACTTTAATAAACTGTGAAACTAGCAATTTTACAGTTTCTTACTGTAAAGTTAGTAATTTTAGTTTATTGGCGTAAAATTTAGCTGTATTAAACTGAAAAAACAACAGTATAATACTGGCAGCAGAGGTTTCAGTTTGAAAGTGTAAAATGCACGGTAATAAATTGTAAAATTAGCAATGTTATAGTTTATTCCTGTTAAATAAGCAATTTTACAGTTTAGTACTGTAAATCTAGCAATTTTACAGTTTATTACTGTAAAATCAGAAATTTTTACAGTTTTTCACTATAAAATTAGCTGCATTATATTCATTTTTTACAGTGTATGCTCCTTTGTTCTCATGAACTGTATTTCTGAAAAAAAAGAAAGAAAGAGACAGGAAATAATGTTGAATAAGCATAGTGCTCTTATGAATGCGAGATTTCACTTAGAAATAACTGTAGAACAAATAGAGACTTTTTTTTAAACATGGCTATGTTGATAAATCAAAATTATTATTAAAAAAAAAAAAGTTCTTATGTATTCTTGAATGTTTCTATGGTGGACCTGTATGCTTAAAGTCGAAGTTGTATTTTTCAAAGTTAATTGGTTAATTTTTCGACATTATTGAAGTTCTTGACAGAAGTTTAAAGCTTTTACGTCGAAAAATAGGGCACACTTTCAGATAAATTTTGGCATTTTTCAGAACTTCCGAATTTTTAGCATATTTATTTGAAATTTTTATGGGTATTTATTAACGTTTTTCCCTTTTTTAAAGGATGAATTTACAAATAAATGAATAAAACCGTCAGGGAAACCGTGAATCACGTCTTTAATGGGATGAAACAAGTGCAGTTTTAGTTCATAGTAAAAGTAGATGAAATAGCAAAGAAAACACTGACAAATAAATAAATATGAATTAATTTAGAAGGTTTTTTCGTTTTGTGTTCAAAAATATTTTTGCCTGGTTTCAAGACTCTGATATAATGAAAATGTTTTTCATCTTTTCTAAGTCTCGGCGAATATAAAACATTTTGGGTCATTGTTTCATTCTATGAGATTTTTCCTTGCAGGTAAACTTTAAAGTTTTTACATCTTCCTTTGATACACACTAACTCAAGATGCCGCGTTCATTGATGCATTGTTACATTTCATAATACATATTTATGTACATTGACTCTACATCTATTTTTATACCAAACATCTTTCAACACTCTAAAAATTGAAAATAGAGAACAAAGTTTAAAAGAACATACATATTTACAAATTTTTATACGTATTTGAACTGCATCTGTCAATATTTTAAACTAACAGTAACCCACTTTAACTTTAAGATAAGACAATCCTATAGTGATCAATCAAAAATAGCATTGAAAAAAAATTAGCTCGCATAATTTACAGTCTGCGTATGAGATTTTGACTGTATTTGCTGGCAACTTTTTGACAATAGTCGTTTTGTCAACTTGCTGTAGTGAACTTTATGAAAAGAAGATTATTGCCAATTTGTTTAGGTGAAGTAAAAATGTGCATAATGATGTGTCATGTGTAAAATTGTACATGTATTTGATTTAATTTTCTGTTCTCCTAGACTATTGGAATCATTTTCAAACTCAGTGACGCAATTTTAGGCCTTACTGTGTTAGCCTGGGGCAACAGCATAGGAGGTAAAGTTTGGCATCTGTTACAATAATTTCTTTACATATGCATTTAATTCTTCTGATGTGTAAAAATGCTATGGATTTTTTTTTTCAGATTTTATTTCTAATCTTTCCGTTGCAAGACAAGGTTATCCAAGAATGGGTATATCTGCTTGTTATGGAGGCCCTCTTTTGAGTATCCTTTTATAAAAGTTGTTCTGATAGTTTGTTTTTTAGCTGAAAGCTGCTTGATTCATTATTTAATATTTTTCATACATTAATAATGTTCCAAAATGTGTAGTTATTTTAGCTTTTCTTATTTTGTTTAAAAATTTTACTGCACCAAGTTAAAAACCTAAAAAATCAGTTCTGAAAATATTACTCATTCAAAAAAAAAGGGGGGGGGGGATTGTACTTTCAATGCCATATCTGGAAAGTTGGTTTTGGAAATGTGTAGTTAATTTTTAAACAGAAAGTTTGTACTTTTCTTCCTTAATTCGTAATATTGTTATTTATGCACTTTTTAAATACATTTTTAAAGAAATTTTATTTTGAGAAATGTACCCCAGTTCCAAACGAAGTTTTTTAAAGATGAAGATTAAAACTTAAAAAGAACGGTTGCTTTTTGAAAAAGGAATTTATAAAAATTATAACGGCTGTCCATATTGTCAGTAAGAATCAAGTTTGCATAATCAAAATCAATTTATACCCACTAAATGCTAAATGCACTTTTTTTTTTCCAAAAATTTATTCATTGTTCAAAATGATACTTTAGTTAATATTTAATTTATTGTTGGGAAGTAAGACATTTGCAAAAGTTAAAGTCAATATTCAAAGTATTAGCATTTATCAGTTTGATGTTTTACGATTTAGACATTGCATATTGATAAACCAAAAGAATAATATGCATATAAAATACACACTGCTTATTTCAAACCACCCTATTTGTTACTACAGTTAACACTTTTTCTTTAAAAAAGGCTATGACAAATATGGACATAGCGATTCACAACAGAAGAAAAATGTGTGCTTAGACATTTAAAGACTAAAGGAAAAAACAAACATAGTTTGCTTATAACTACAGAAACTAATAAATAAATAAAAGTTTCGTATTTGGCTTCATGAGAATGGTGTTCAGTACTTGTATCAAGACACAACAAAATACGAAGATTTCAATCCATAAATATTTTTTTTATCTTCTAAAATCACGTAACTATATTTGAAGCAAACCTAACCTGGCAACGATAGGAAGGCTACGCAGACCCTAATAAGAGTATTACGACGCTGTCGGGTTAGGTTTGCATAAGCTACAGTTTATTATGAATCAAAAAAAAAAAGCAAGGTAGAAAGAAATGGAAACATAAAGGAGGAAAACCGCCTCAAGGTGCATACGCTCCTTGCTGAGAATTAATTTTATGTTAATTTCATGAATTTTAGACATGAAGTTGTTGTTTTATGAGAACTATAAACACGCTGACAGATATACTCCCTCTTGCAAATAGGAGACTCTGTACCATACATTTGTTGTCACAGTTAAAATGAAATGACTTCAAGAGCATAAATTTTACCTTTAGATAATTTTCTTAACTTGATTTTTCCAGATTTGCTTTTAGGAATTGGCATACCTTACACCATTATGATTGTGAAGAAAGGCAGGCCTTTGGAGGTATGTAAAAGTGCACGCACCAAATTACCAAAAATATAACACGAACAATGGCAATACAATTTTTTTTTTAACTCCTTGAGCTCGTAAGGTGGGGCGTTTTACTAGCCAGGCGAAGACAATCTGACCATTTACTTTACAAAATATGTATGAAATGTAGTTTTATTACTGATTTACTTTCGCAATACTATGTTCACATTAACCCATATTGGACCGCTGTCCTATAAACAGGACAGCTGAAATAAATAGTTGTAAATGACAAATAACACGACTGATTTATTTAAACTTTGTGGGAAATCATTTTTGATGAACATGTGCATAATATGCAACCAAAAATTTGACAATTAAAATAAATTTAAGTTGAAAAATAAATTTTAAAAATATGACTTAAAAACATGATTTTTTTAATAATTAATTTAAAATTAAACATTTAGTTTAAAAATGAATGCATGGAATTATTTTTAGAGTAAAAAGATAGTGCTATTGATATGAATAAAAATATACAAGAAAATAGTTATAATTTATAGATTTATATAGCGAATTATGCAGGTGTCCTAAAAACACGACAACAGTCCAATACCTACCCTTATTTTCAACTGATTCAAATTCCAACATCGAAGGTTGCTCCTAGCACCCTTGAGTAGTTATATTTAAAAAAAGGGTGTCATCTCGATTTACAAAGTGCACGATGGCAGCATTTCTGCTTTTTCTGATACTATTTTATTTTCAAAGATCTGATAAGGAAGGGTAATAAATTGAAAAAAAAAAAAAAAACATAGTGGCGAACCAAATAAACGTTTGCAACTAAAAAAAAAATAGAAAGAAAGAAATCCCCACCACAAAAGATAACAAACAAGGTCAAGTGGGTGGAGTTTACCAGTGTAAGGGTTGTCGATTGATTGACTGGCTTCCCCCATGGTATTATTTTGTACATCTAGAGATTTGCATTCCTGGACATGAGACTTCGTACATGTACACCTGTTCTCTTTGGGGGAACCATTCTCATTTTCGGAATTCCTCTTAGATTGGAGTGTATCATTTGCTGTTTAGGCAGGGCTGTCATTTCAGCAGGGACGTCATTTCAAGTTTTTCCAGGGGGGCAAAGGGTAAAAACACAATACAATTTCACCAGAAAACAACAAAAACCACGCCCACTTATATGTAACTACATTGATTTCTCAAGGTCAGGGGGGGAATTGACCCCCTGCCCCCTAAATGACGGGCCTGCAGTTCAGGTTTTTCTAGGGGGGGGGCCAGGGCCGTCAGTTGAATTTTTCCAGGGGGGGGGGCAAAGGGTCACAACACAATGCAATTTCATCGGAAAACATAAACCACGCCCACTTATATGTAAATACAATGATTTCTCAAAGCCCGGGGGGGGGCAATTGACCCCCTAACCCCCCCCCCTAAATGACGGGCCAGAGGGGGCGTCAAAGGGTAAAAAAACTGCAATTTCATCGGAAAACTACAAAAAATAAGCCCACTTATACGTAAATGCATTCTTAAAGCCAGGGGGGGGGGATAATTGGCATTCTCTGACCCTCCTAAATGAGGGGCCTGTGTTTAGGTCTCTTTATATGCCAAAAATGCAATGTTGGACTTTGTTTGGACTGCTTTCCAAAGTTTCACTCTTAATTTTTTTTTCTAGGACAGTAAGTTAAAATTTTGAAATTTAGGTAGCGCATTGGACCGTTGTCCTATTTATAGGACAGCCTGTATTTAAAAAACTAAAAAAGATAATTTAAAAACTTTTGTTTTATATGTCTAAGCACCTCCTAGTGATAACATAAATGCAATTTTAAGTTTTTTTGATGACGCGTTCTATAAGTGGTCCAATATGGGTTAAAAAAATGAGAAAAAAAATGCATCAACAATTGAATCGGTGAGTGCAAAAACAACATCAGTCAAGAATTTCAAATTTTTCAGGAGAGACAAAAAACGTCATAGCTCCTCCAAATTTTCAAATAATTGGACAATTCTTTTTTCCTGCACCATAACATGCATGTATATTGCTATCATGCAAAAACTATATAGATTCAGTCTAAATCTGGCTCAGGAAGAGTTAAAATGTAATTTTGACTGATGTTGTTTTTGCACTCAATAGGCTTTAACACTTGGGGAAAAAAAGTTATCATACATTAAAAATGTATGTTTATTTATGGTTACATCAGATATGAAGTAGCTCTTGCTTTATTATTGTGACACATGACTTCAAAAAATTATTAAGCTCTAAGAACAGATCAATTTTACTCATAAATCGTTAAAAAAATTACGAAATCAAAAGAAATAAAGAACTTTAAAACTTTACAGTATAAGGAATATGGGTTATCAACAACAGTGGAAGGTTATTACAAAAATTGAGAAGCGATTGCTAAATCTACACCAATAAAAGAGGAACAAAAAAAATATGGGTATGTACATCTCTTAAAATAGATCATGTTCTGCCATCATGTGAAGTCTTTGATCAGGTAAATAGTTCATCACAAAAATTCTTTCAGGAATACATACAATCACCTTCTTGATATTTTCCATTTTATTTATGTTGGTTGGAACGTGCCCTGAAGGATAGGCATGGCTTGAAGCAAAAGCGACTTTTCGGGAAGTAAGCTTCAGCAGCTTAGCAAGCTCCAATCAAAGAAATTATGTGCCGCGATAACCCCTTTTCCCTTAAAGCTATGAGGGAACTCCTTGTATCGAGTGGGGATAAACTTAAATTTTGTCTCTTTCTGCACATTTTCCCATCGCTATTCTCTGTTTAAGCTTTTTTTTTTTTTTGTATAAGTCCTTCCACTAACCATCAAATTTGTTTATGTCCAAGGAGAGTAGCTTGGTGACGTGAAAGCTGTTATTGGTCTGAGCACACAACTCTTCGTACTCATCAGGTCAGTGGGGTGCAGCGAAGGGGAGATAGGGACAACACCCCATAGACTTTGGTTTAAACATTGTTGAAAATCTAATACAGTAGTCTTTTACTCGAGAAAATATCGTTTTGATCACCCCCCTCCCCAAGAACATTCTGACTGCGTTAGTGCTTTAGGTGTGTAAATCAATCATGTTTACGTATCGTCCTCTTAATAGAACCGAAATCAGATCGTTGAGACCGAATGCGCGCCCTTAGAAAGTCATGCTCGTTCTAGCGTTGGGTGTATAAACAACGTCAGTCACTGGACTCACGTCGTTTCTGCGCTCAACGTTCAGAAGGAAGGCCCCGTAACTTTGGAACTACCAGCCTGATTGACACGTTTTTCGCTGTCAACACGCATCTTGCCTTCCAGAGCTTGTTTTCATGAAAAAGGAATTTTTTAATTTTTTTGACTGATGTGTTTTTTGCTCTCACCGATTCAATTTGAATAATTCAATAATTGCAAAACCTCCATTCCCCGACCAATCTTGCCCGGTTTCTGAGCAGTTAAACCTTTCCTGTTAACTGGTGTAATGTGTATGCAATTTAAAGAACTTCTTGAATTTATAAAAGCATCATGTTATTTTCTTATTCTCTAACGAACGATATTAGATTTTATTTTCCATCACGAGAGGTTAATACTTCATCGAAGGTGCTGCTTTTCGTGAAGGAGCTCAAAAATGGTTTCGCTGTGAGGCGATGTTTAGCATGAAAAGAAAATTGATCCTTTCTAGTGGAAGTGGTGTACAGCTTGTCCTACTGATGGTAGTAAACATTGAGTTATTCATTAAGGTAGTAGTCTGGTAACTTATGCCTATTTTCACGGCTTTTTTGGAGGGTGGTTTTTTATAGGAAAATAAAAATGAATCTTCTTGAATATTAAGAGTGTTTTTATTTACATATTGAAGATATAAAAAACTATTTATTTGAAAAAAATTAATAGTTTTTTACTATTATTATTGCCCCTCGAAGTTGGAACCTCAAAAAAAAAAAAAAATGCGCGTGGGTGGCCCGGGTGATTTTGGCTCTTGATGTTATCTGAAATTAAATATTCTTGATTATTCTTACTCTATAGATATGTCATTCTGGTCGGAACTACTGAAGTTAAATTTCAAGAGTAAATAATAAAATGGCGGACTTTGATAAAAAAAAAAGTCCTTTTATTTTAGCAAAGAAAGGGTTGTAAAATAAAAAGTTAGGGGTGAAAAAAATTCTCGTTAGTTCCGACGATGAGTGTGTAGAACAGCCTGTTAAAATTTGAAAGCAATCGGTTCAGTAGAAAAAAAGTTAGGACCCGGGCCGACCAGAAAAACAATGTTTTGAGAAAAACGCGTTTAGAGTTTAACAACAAACTCAGAGGCGCTCTAGGAAATTCATTATAACTCCTGAAATATTTCGAATTTCTGTTTGAAATTTTTTACAGTATATTCTTAAGACATTGTACTTTCAAATTAAGCAAAAAAAAAAAAAAAATCGATTTTTTGAATCCAAGTTACCAGACTACTATTTTAAAGGTTAGACTCTGAGGCGCTCTAGGACACTCGTTCTAACTCCCGAAATATTTCGAATTTCTGTCCGAAATTTTCACAGTATATTCTCAAGACATTGTACTTTCAAGTTAAGCAAAAAACTTTTTTTCGATTTTCTGAACCCAAGTTACCAGACTACTACCTTAAAAATACAATATACACTAAAGTAGATTCTAGACCATTTCTTTCTCCTCCACATTTTAAACAATAGTGTGTATCAGGGAAACAAAATGTTACCTTATTTGTGGATGAAGGACAAGTCTTTTTGTTACAGAGGGAGAAGCTTCCCATTATGACTATACTACACTGCAAGGTTTCTTGACAAAAACATCGTGACTTCAGCGTGACGTTAGCCTATGAAAAACGAGCTAGATAAAACGTCACAGCCTACTTAGTGAATTAGAGGAGATCGCTAACTGTTGTGAGCTCTTATTGGCTCCGCCCGTGGTGACGTTTAGTGTCAACTTAAGTTGCTGTCTAGTATAGTTTCCTCCGTAATCTATATATATAAAAGAAAGTCGTGTTAGTTACATTATTTATAACTCAAGAACGGCTGTACCGATATGGCTAAAAATTGGTGGGTAGGTAGCTTATAGCCAAGAGACGGACATAGGCTATAATTTATATGTGTCAGTTACATAAATAGAAAAAAAGTCTTATTGACTAAGCCTTTTTACTAAGCCTTTTTTGACCCCTCCATGGCTGAGCGATAGAAAGCAAACGTTCTGGCAGCTTCCGGAGCGCCGTAAACGGGTTGTAAGTTATCGGTGCGTTGAGTGTTATTTGACTTTTTTGTGAAGTAAATTACAAACAAACGCGTTACTTCCTTTGAAATTTATGTGTGATAAGTTGTCAGAAACGATTGTCACTTAAGTTTTTACGCCTCTGAGGCTGAGAGGTGGAAAGCACTTGGTGGGATAGAACCTGGACTGCAGTTAAAGAAGTTGTTCTTCTTACTACTATTATCTATACAAAAGTTTGTTTGGATGGATTTATGGATGGAGCAGTCAGTTGATAAGCAGTCCGAAAAAATTATCTTTTTAACTAAGCCTTTTTTTTTTTTTTTTTTGAGCCTCTGTGGCCGAGCGACATAAAGCACATGTTCTGACAGCTTCTGGAGCGCAGTAAAATAGGTTGTGAGTTACCGGTGTATTAAGTGTTATTTGACTTTTTTGTGCTGCCTGGATTACAACCGCACAATGTACGCCTAAAGGTTGGCTCCGTAGTACTCATGCTTCGAAACATAAACCAATTAAAACTGTGCAACGGTACGCATTTGGTGGTTAGAAAATTGATGAACAATGTAATTTACGCGACTATACTGAAAGAAAAACTCAAAGGTGAGGAAGTTCTCATTCCGAGTATCCCGATGATCCCAACCGATACGCCGTTTGAATATAAAAGACTTCAGTTTCCGATCCGTCTTGCATTTGTCATGACCATCAACAAATCACAAGGCCAATCCTTAAATGCTTGGTTCAAATCTAGAATATCAATGTTTTTCCCATAGTCAATTACTGTCTAACATTTTTTCGCGAAACCTCCGACGAATCTGCGCACCCGCCAAGTCTCTTCTGACTTTCTCGAAATAGGGGAGAAATGCGACAAGGAAGTAGCTAGCGAACAAAACTGAAGGCATTGGGCAGTGCGCATCCTAAACCTACCTCCCCTTTTTCAAATGGAAGCGTTCGTGGCTGCCAGGCGCACAATACGCGAACAGACAGTATATGTGGCATGTTCTTGGGTCGGAAGACCATCTGCGTTGTTTGTTTTTGCGCCTCATAATAACACAAAAAATGTTGTGTATCACAAGGTACTTAAGTGAAGAGCAACCTATGTACTAAAATAAAGAAACAATAATGAATTATTACCGTATGTACTTAATTTTTTTTGTATTTTCTAATAAAAAACCCTAATAAATTCAAAAATTTGCTCATTTATTGCCTTTAAGGCGGAACAGAGTTCGCCGGGTCAGCTACTTGTTTAATATTTGTTTCACGAATGTCAATTTACCAAATTTGGGTTTAAATATAAGTAATCTAAGCCACAGCGTAGTCCTTGAACCTGAGGTACCAAACTTTTAGTTTATGTCTAAAAGATGGGAATCCTACCTGCTTCCTCAAGATAATATTGGGGAAAATAAGTATGAAGAAGCAATTTAAAGTGTCTGAGGTATGAAAATGGTTACTCAAAATTTAAATACGAATCTTAGTTTCTAATTAGCTTTCTTCTTTTGAATTATTAAATGCACATCAGCAAAGCTAGGGGTGTTCATGTGCAGAACTGTGATCCGATTAAAAATCTTAATTGCATATGTTTTCGAGATGACTGACATTAATTCCTTGAATTCCTTTTTTCAGAAGATTTTTGACTTATTTTTGATTCATACACTTATTTGAATCTAAGAATGTTTTAACTAGTAAAGTATATTGGAATGAATATTAAGAAAATAAACTACAGCACAGTATTAAACCTCACCGCATACAAAATTACTGGAACCAAAAAAGTTCAACTGTTAGAACGATCTTTAAAACACTTAAAATGCTAAACAATCAAAGAATAGTTGAATGATTGTTTTGCATTTATAAGCTTCACATTTTGTAACTGTTTTTTGTTTCTTTTAACCAATTGAATGTATAAATTTGTTACCTTCGCATCATTTAGCTTTTTCTGTATCAAAAATACTATATTAATGATGCTTATGGTCATTAACGTCCATGTTTTTTCCCTTCCAGTTGAAGTACGATCGCCTAATTACCTTGCTGTATGGAACTCTGAGCGCTGTCCTTCTATCGACAATAGTTACCATGACAATACTTCGTTTCAATGCAAAAAGACAATTTGGCATTTTGCTAATATGCATGTATGTAACATTCATAACTGTAGCAATCATCCTAGAAACAGGAGTTATTTAGTACTCCTCTTGCTACCAAATATAGAGACGTCCATTAGACGTAACATTCATGCGTTCCACGAATCTTGGATGAAGCTCAATGTCCATTAAGACTCAGCTCTTTGATCATGGGCCATTGCAAAATGAACTACTTATGAAGCCTAAGAGCTATTTTTGTGAGATTGACAGTCAGAAAAAATTGCCATTCCTGCAATTGGTCATTCCAATCTTCATACCATTAGCCTGCATCATCAAGAACTGCCTGAATCGTGGAATTTAGAGAGCATCTCAACAAGACTTACATCAGACGTACTATAGATATCTATAAAAGAAATAGATATATGTGGAATTATGTTTGAAGCTTAATTCACATAACATTTCATCACTTTGATTACGGATATTGTATTATAAAGCAAGTCATAAGACGTTTTGCGCTTGCTACTCACGCAAAATTCCACTATATTTAATTACATATTATCAATTAACTAGTATGAACTGGCACAGATGATTGTATTTCAGTTTGAATTTTGAATCCTAAAACTTCTCCTTATTCTTCTGAGAAGATATGCAAGATGGATTATTAATACCTACATGAATCAGATCATAACTTTGTGGTACATCTCATAGAATTCAATGGTGTAAATTCAGTATAAGCTGAGGCATATTTATATTTTTATCTTATTGATGGCCTCTTTAACTATTTAAGCCCCGAAATAATTCATATGATTCGAGCTCTACAACTTATAGTAATGTGTTATTTTCCCCACAACAATGCACCCTAAAATATAAACTCTATTTTGTTTCCTTTAATCTTCAAGTGTCAATGAATTATTCTTTTTCTGCTTCTTGTAGATGACTTCTTACTTTTTGTTGTTCTATGTCGGTTATCTTACAAATATTTACGTGTATTATGTAAAACAATAGAAATGAAGTACTTTTTTGGCAGCAATTAAAAACTTATCCATCTCAATATTTTTTTGTTGAAATCTTTTAAGATCAATTAAGATTGTAGAAACTAACTTATCTTAAAATATAGGCAACAACCAAAAAAAGGTAATAAAATGAAAAAAAAATATATATATATATATCTATATATATATCTATATATATATATATATATATATATATATATATATATATATATATATCTATATATATATATATATATATATATATATATATATATATATATATATATATATATATATATCTATATATATATATATATATATATATATATATATATATATATATATATATATATATATATATATATATATATATATATATATATATATATATATATACAGTCAATTCGCGATAACTCGAAGTCCAATAACTCGAATATTACTATAACTCGAATTTCTTATTAGGTCCCGACCCTTTGTCTTCAATTCCATGTTAATTTTTCTCCATATCTCGAAGTTTACTTCCCTTAACTCGAAGTTTTTTTTAGGTGGCTAAAGATTTAATATTTGACAAGCAGAAAAAACTTTCAAGTAAGAGCATGAAATTTTATTTGTTCTTCTCTTGTGATTCGTTCAGGTTAAACCTGAAGTCAAAAGAAGATCTGTTGAAGCAATATGCAATAGAGAAACAGCACCTGTGGTGACTCTTGCTGTATTGTTTGAACTTATTGCTTCTATAAGGAATTTAATTTCCAAAAGTTGTTTTAAATTTAAAACAAACGACTTTTAAAGCAGTTGATCAAGAAAATTTCTTTAATATGAATGTAAGAAATGTGATTAAAACACTGAGGTTTGCAACGAAGAGTATATACAAACCATGGAGGAAAATGAATATGCTGTCAAAGAAGAACGATATGTGAAAAAGCTATGACATTTACCGTTTTTTAAATTACAAAACTGCTCAATGCAGCTTAAAATGACGGATTATCCCACAAGAATGAAATATGTATAAAAATTAAGATTTCTTTTTTTTTCTTAACGTTTTAATTCAAGTAGTGTACATTTTAATTGATTTAACTTGTCAGGAATCTATACATTAATTGAATACTCCAAGTTTTCGTTATTAATATGTTGGAAATCGAAACTAATGATAAGTCGAACTTCCGATAAGTCGAAGTTTTTTTTTCGGTCCCTTCAAATTCGAGTTATCGAGAATTGACTGTATATATACATATACATATATATATATATATATATATATATATATATATATATATATATATATATATATATATATATATATATATATATATATATATATATATATATATATTGGCAACTCACTAAAAATTTCAGATTTTTGAGCAGAATTAGAGACAACAAAGCGCAAAACAAAATATTAGAACAACAACTACTTTTAAATGCAGGTACATAAGCAATAATGTACCTAACATGCTCTAAAATGCTTAGTTACAAAATTTATAAGTAGTGTGTGTTATCATCTCTACTGCAGATGCAGACTCATTCTAAAATATTTGCAAAGAAATAAAGAAACGAGCAGCAAGCAAAAGTAACATTCAACGGAGAGGGGAAAAAAAGCACTAAACACTTTCTTCTTTTCCTAAAATGTCATTCAAAAAGTAAACATCATATCAAACTTTTCATTGAATAAAAAAGCCAAAAACAACGTTTTAAAAGCACAAGTAGGTAAAATTTTTAAAAGAGGCATACATGTTTCGAAGGAACTAGCCTCCTTCGTCAGTGCCAAGCAAGAAATAGAAAGAACAATGTATTGGGAGAGTTTAAATATAAAAAGAAGCAAAAGTTAGGCCAATCAGGTGTCAGCATCTGCCGAGCCAGGATTGGACGTAGCATTATCGGTGAATGCAAATTTAAAGGCCTGAAGTAAAATTGGCGATTTGTGCGGAACTGCAAAGGATTCGTTATAAATATTACTTAAATTATTACGAACATAAAAAGCCTTTAAGACATCCAACTCGCCCACCAGTCTAAGGTCGGCAAATAATCTGTTCGCTTCGGAGAAAACAAATATATATATTTAAACCCTCCCAATGCATTGTTCCTTCCATTTCTTACTTGGCACTGACGAAGAATGTTAGGGCCTTTGAAACATGTGTGCCTCTTTACACCTCTAAAATTTTACCTATTTGTGCTTTTAAAACGTTGTTTTTTGCTTTTTTTTTTTCATCTTCTGCACAAAGTCAATTGATTTTAAAACTTTAAATTGTTCACATAAATGGGTACAAGTTATACTATACTGTTGATTTTCGCTTGGGCTAAAATATGTGGTGGTTCTCATTTTGAGTTTACCAGATACATTTTTCATTCTGTGTTAAGTAAGAAGCTATGAGTCTTTAGATGGAACCTCCAACTACAATAAAATTAATCTCTCTTGCATTATGATAAATTTACGGACTAAATTTTAATACATTCGTTGTTTGGTAATTATTCATGAGAAATATCATTTTTTCTGCATCATATTACATCCAAAGCTGATCGAGTTCTTCTGAAGATTTCTCTCATGTTGTAAAGTATGAGATTTCATTACTTAAGTCATTTTCGCACTGATAAAATATTTGTTGTAAGAAGATTTTATAGCGAAATAAAGTAATACTGAAAAGGTTATTTTTCTCTAAATTTATTGTTTTAAACAATTTCCTCTATGCGATTTTTCAATTTCAAAAGTTCTTATATTATTTTAGGATTTTTTTTTTTAAGCCTTGATTCAACTTTTGAATTTTTCAGCTTCAATTTAGTGAAATTTGAACCTATTGTTTAAATTTACTATGGCTTGTTGTAATATAAATAGTTTTGTTTCGAGAATGTAATAAAAAGAAAAATTATATTCTTTGTATATGGAGTTTTATAAAATATTTTTAGAAATATTTTCAGATTTCTTCCACAAGCACACATACACGCTGTCTCATACAGTTACAAAAACTGCGACGGCTATATGTTTCAAACTTTCATAACTGATAAACATACATTTATAAAAATACTTCAATTCAGTTGAATCCCTACGTGATCTTAATCCCCCTCCCCTCCACTCATTTTACGTCAAAATTCTTCACAGATCTCAAATTAAAAAATAAAAAGAATGTAAATAATTTCGCTTAGAATTATATTTAAATAAATTATTCCAAACGTTCTAACCGGCAAGCGTTGTTCGAACAAACCTCAATTGAGATATATTTATGGGTTTTCCAATGACACCAAATATAAATTAACTTTTTTGTAAGAATAGCTTTTTATGCAATTGTTTGGATTTAAAATGAAATTTCGAACACGTTGGAATATTTAAACTCTTTTAATTATTCTTCACATCGGGAAGTTAAAAATGAATCACAAGGTTTTAACCGGAGAGACACACACCAAACTGAGTTAATAAAAACATCGTAAAATACTCATCACAAAAAGAACAGAATAAAAATCTCCGCTTCCTCGTAGAGAATAGAATTGCAGTAAACATTTTATTGTGAGAAGAAAAATATTCAAATCATACTCTAACACAGAGGATCCCAAAGTGTGGTCCGCGGATCCTCGGGAGCGCGAGCAGGGAATAAAAAGTTCTTGTTCACGTACATGCAGGAAACATCGCCCCCCCCCCCAAAAAAAAGTCGTCAATTGAATCGGTGAGAGCAAAAACAACATCAGTCACGAAAATTCGAAAATTCGTTTTTTATGGAAACGAGCTGTGGGAGGCTGTTGTTGATATCAAAAATCACGTCAGTCAGGTTACTAATTTAAAGATACGGGTCCTATTATTCGAATGCTGACCGTAGAAACAATACTAGAATTAAGACGTTTTTTCTTTCTCTTGAACAATTTGAAGTTCTTGACTGACGTTGTTTTTGCACTCACCGATTCAATTTTTTTTAACTAGGATATCCAATCCTAAAATAGTATTTAGTACTCAGTTCATTTGAAAAATAAACACACTTACACTGGGCTAACATTGTATGGTTCACGGACTCCAAAAGTTCGTTATTATTAGTAAACATATTGCAGAAATTACGTGATAACATTTTAATTCCTAATTGAGTTTCGAACAGATTTTTACTTCCATAGCTCAAAATAATAGTGTTAAGTAATAAAATCTAGGTAACAGCTCTAAAAAATATACAGAACAATTAATAAGTAAATTTGAAGGAAAAAAAAAGTTAAATGTATCACATCAAAGTTTTTTTTTTTTTTTTTTGAGCTTGAGGGGGCGGGTTTCCGATTAGTTAGTAGTTTGTTTTCAGGAGTGGGTCCGTGAAGGTCTGGACTTTGGGAACCTCTGCTCTAATATGAAGACAAAAAGAACTTAATAAAAATAGGTATATAACAGAGTTATTTTTCAGAACCGCTTTAAAGAGTACCCGCACAACCAGGGTACAAAGTAACCAAATTTCAGAGGTTCAGATGCTAACCCAAGTAGCACACTTCGTTTTTTAAAGGTTGTAAAATGGTTATTAACGTTGTAACAACCTCTTAAAAACGTTTATAAAACGTTTAAACGTTATTTGTGTTACCTGGGAAGGCGCTCCTAACCATAACAAAACGGCCGCTTTACACAGTTGGAACGCCTTTTTCAAATTCGTGTCTTTAGTGTCTTTTTCCACAGACTTGAATTGAGTTTAGAACTTCGTCAGAATTAGAAACCCTTATATCTTCTGCTCGAATAAATTGAGCAAATAGGAATACGTTTAATCTGATACAGAAAAAAAGGTACTTTGAATAATATAGGATGTTACGGGAGGGGGGGGGTGCGTTCAGCCATTTAATTGGGATTAATGTGAAATTTTAGCTCATTAAATTTATTACAAAAAAAAAACCCTGGAAATTTAAAGAAACAAACAAATAGAGAAGATCCCGAAGTGCAAACCAAAGGGCATCGAAGTTATTTTGTTCCAAATTTCAAGGCTGTTGTTCTATGGGGTCTGCTGGACCTTTGCCCGCCATATACATCCTTTCATAATTTCTTTGACTTTACTTTTTGGTTTTTTGAGAAAAAAAAGAAAAAAAAATTAAAAACTAATAAAAGAAATGTCACCTTCTGTTGGAACCCCCGGCGTATGATTATTGATAATGCCCCCCCCCCCCCCCATGTACACAGAAGAAATGCATTTTGAATTTAAAGGAAGTATAAAAATGCATGAGAGAAAAGAGAAATTGCTTCAAAAACGCTATGTGCAGCACTACAAAAAATATTGAGCAGACTCACCCTTATATTCCTTCTGTCCGTTCCGCTGCCGGAATTAAGCTAAGTCCGGTTTAATAAGATCCGGATGACTGAGGGTTTATTTCAGTGCAAAATACTCAAATTGTTCTACTGGCGCCATCTGCATTGCGTATTAGAAAATAAATACTAAAACTGTTTCCTAAAAGGGAATGCCAGTTAAACAGTTGATTTATTCCTTTTCTCTTAGTTAAAAAAAAAAAAAACTTACCATTGCAAATATAATTAAAAAACATGCGTTAATTCTTAAGCGTAATCAAAAATGATTGCGCTCATTCAATTACAAAAGTTGAAAAGAAAAAAAAAATATGATACCACTTCTGTAAAAATTCAAAAAAGATTCCTGTTTAATTCTCATTAAAATTTTTAATAAATATCAGTCTCATAGTGAGCTGGGAGAGGGGCAATTTACCACTTTGAATTGAAAAATTACTGTTTTTAAAAACAACGGGGGTAGGGGGAGGGTTTGCTTTCTTTCACTAAAATTTGCA